>JACTOM010000056.1:561391-757699 GCA_015832385.1 Elymnias hypermnestra
CGGACTATGAGAGTGAAAGAATAAAGATTGTATACTATGCCTGGAGCAGCGTGGTGACTCTATGTTGTAATAACCCTCCCTAACCGCTTATCTGATTAGAGGAAATTTACCTCTTAGGGTTTCTACACAGCATCGTAACTAAAAACAAATCTCTTGCTTGGCGCCACTGCACCACTGCATTAGCGAGGCCGTCAAAAGACTACTGCATATTAAAACGGATCAAATCTCCTACAAACGATTATGTAAACATGTCATTACTCTTTATACAGTGCACTAAAATCTACGCAATCTCTTAGCGGCCTCTTTAAACCTCTCCTATATACCGCTTGGAATTTTATTGCGCGCTTTTTACGATCCCCTTTATGGACGCCGATCACTTACGCAACGTACAGTTGTAATTTCTATTCTAGGTTATTGGACACTGCAGGTGTCTAGCGATACTCATGGGATGTAACTGGACACTGCAACGCAAGTCTAGCCGTCCGTGTCTTATCCGATAGTATATAACTTGAAAAACATTATGTCAGGTTACTTTGAATCCTAAAACTGATTTGTTAGAGTCGAGAATTTATATATGCGTGCAACGTAGCTAGAGGATCTTGTATCGCCATAAATCAGTAGTCATTGGGGATTTTTTTACGCCTTTGTTCTTTACAACTATTTATCAATTTCTGCCATCTCTGGATACATTGTATGTCTGTGGAGATCTTTTTCTTTCTACAGGCGTATATTTATGTATTGTTGATTTAATGAAGTTTAAATCTCATTGATTTAATAGTTAGCATATACAGCTACAGGTGTGCCCCAATCACGTGCCTTATAGAGCAGCAAGCCGTCGGTTCTGCGACTGATCTTTTTCCTGACGTGTCGGATTGCCGTCACATCAAACTATGAGCGTGAAGGAATAGAGAGTGCACTTGTGTACAATGCCTGCCAATCCGCAGTGGTGCAGCGTGGTGCATCCGTCCTCCAAAAACCCGCTCTCCTATGAGTGAGGAGACATGTGCCTTTCTTTTTGTCTTGTTATGTATGAAACTTGATTTTATAATGAAGTTGAAAATGAATGCATTTTCTTATATATTGTAAATAGTATATTAATATTTACTGTCACCCTGAAGTTTTCGTATAAAATGGCTTCGCTAGCAGAAGTACGAGATGTACGCTCGTATGATGTCTTTTCTAATATGTAATCGCAACTTCTTCTACGTCTAGAAAGGGGATTTTATTTTATTTTATTTATGACTTTGACAACAGGCGGTCTTATCGCTTAATAGCGATTTCTTCCAGACAACCTTGAGTTAAAAAAGCTGTAAGTAGCGAAGAAGGAAGGTAGGCAATAGATATATATCAACATATTAATTTTAATCTGTCAATAGAGACTTGCTCTGAAGAATTGCTGTTATTAATTTAGTTCTCTCTACGTTGCCATTTATGATACCCTAATCACAGCTTTCGTAGCAGGAGTCCAATATTTACTCTCTTAAACTATGGATATATCATTACTTAGTGAATTCTTATCAATTTATGCGTTAGGTAAAAGAAAATATTGCCTTATATTAACACCTATCATCGAGTGAGATCGCAGTCATGCGCTAACCTGTAGCCAATTTAAAAAAAAAAAACAAATTAGCTGTTAATTTAAAGCCTACGCACTCAATCACCGATCGCTGCAATAAATTCTGTGACCGTAGTTCAAGAAAACAATCAGGCAATTAAACGGACACATGGTGTGACGATTGGGCATTTAGAGCTGAATCTGTTCAAAGGAGCAGGAAACAATTAGCGTTTTCCCGTGGTACATCGTAATTGGGGCAACGCTACACAGAAACTGAGGCCGTGATGATGCCATGATGTATCCTCGACATGGAATAAGTCGCGTAGTTCCGAATGAATATATTTTCAATTTTTTTTTATGTTGTTGGCAGGTTTCTGCTTGATTGTGATCTCACCTGATGGTAAGTGATTATTCAGCTTAAAATAAAAGTCCACTATCTGGGTAAGAGGTAATTTACCTGTTATGGTTTCTACACAGCATAATACCAGGAACGCAATTATATTGATTGGTAGCACGTCTTTATTGAAAGAGTAGTAATTACACAGGAAACTGAACTCAGAACCCCTCATAGAGGAATTGCTGCGATGGAATCTGCGAAAGCAGTATATGTAGTTCGAGATAAAACGAGTGCATGAAACACATAAAAATGCTTTCTACCCAGAGACTTTAAAACCATTCAAACAATGTGCCACAAACTTGGTACATTAGATTGTTAAACCCAGTCACACTGCATGAGATTGATTTGAATTGTAGCGTATTAACTCCTCTCAAAAGTAGAATAGATTAATATTATGCTAGATTCCATTGTCAAATATGGCGTTTAGTATCTACTAGCAAAGCAATACCGCCAATTAAAATAACATTGTGAACGTTGTGTAAAAGCTTAGAGAGAGGCAAATAATATATACCATCAGGTTCAAGAGCTACATGTCAGTAATAAAAAAATAACCGCATTCAAAATTCAAGAGAACTAATTAAATCAATGAGCAATGTAAACCTTTTGAACATTTTAATAGTACAAAATCTTATGGAAATCGATCAAGTAAAAGTAATTGACTTTTTAAAAATCTCTTAAGTAATACACTTTATACGCCGACTGTCATAATAATTGATCAAACAATCGAGTTTACCATTGAATCTATACAGATTTATATATGTAAATTTAGAAACGAGACTTGACATTTCTTACAGCTCTATCTCAATTAATATCATAAGAAAGTAATTCCGGTTTGTCTTCCTATTTATCACGCGTAAGCTGTTTAATCAGCTGTAATAGATAAACTTGAACTAGGAGCCGGACATGAGCTACTGTTGTCAAGACATTATGAAAAAGGGATTAATTGTCTACATGACAAAGTAGAATGAGCCCTATACCAATAATATTACATCATGGATAAAATGTACTCATAGCATATGTATGTTTTTTTGTAACCTTGTCTCGTACAAAGATTAATCTGCGGTTTAAGCGTGGAGGCGTGAAATTCATGCATTATTGTTTATTTATTCAAGCGCCTTTTTTTCTGTCCTTGTGGATTCTTGTTGAGAATCACAGGTTCCGATCAGCACCATTAAGTTTTTCGTTATATAAAACTTATGCGCCTATTTCTTATCAAAACAAGTCATTATTACGCTTGTCGATGAAGAAAAACATCGTCCAGAAACCTTTGTATGATAAGAAAAACAAGTTTTACTGTCATAGCTGCTGTAGATTTCCTGTCTCAACAATAATACGATACAATCAAAATATCTTTTTAAACGAATACGGGCGCTATGATTGGCAATGAGGTTAGAGAGCACCTGCTCTTCCTCAATTAAACCCTTAACTCGGATTTATCCGGGGCGGAATGCGTCAGCTCAAATCTGGACCCCAACACCTGGATAAAGAGGGTTGCGTTAGGTTTTAGTGGGTATCCTGGAACAACCAGCGAGTTCCACGCTCCTGGACGAAAGTTTAGACTTCATCCGACTTGCATAAAGCATTTCCCAGCGAAAAAGATGCATACAGTGAAAACTGTCTACTAATAACAATATCTATTATACGAAGTCCCCGACCACAGAGAAATCGACCTTTGTTTTCCCAGGATATTTGTATTTTGAAAATCATATATTTCTAAGACAGCGTGGTGGGTCTAAGCACTAACCAGCTTTTGTACCAAAGCTGTTAGGATTATATTATTTTTTGAGATTGTCAATTAATAACTATTTTGGCAGTATCAGCGTTTTATTAGATAGTACATTGACTGTTGCGGAAGTATCAGTGTTGTTACGATTGTATTGTAAAATAATATTGTCAATTGAGTATTATGGAAGTATCCATGTAATGTTACTTTTAAGACGGTGCATTAACTTATTTTAAATGGTTATTACAATTGGCACTAGTTTTTTTGTTGAGCGTGGGTGATTGGAAAGTTAGTTCTTGACGAATATTGGAAGAAAATACTTCTGGATTAACTGCCTCATTGGTCTAGTGGTTAGCATGTTCGACTACAGACATGAGTTCGAATCCCGGGTCGGGCCAATTCAAATATCAATATTGAGTTTTCTATTAAGATTTTCTCAATATTTGCCCGAAGTTGGGAAGTTGGCGGTGTGATCCACCCCTGTGCCTCGGAGAGCANTCGGCCATCCCGTCGTATCACAGACAAGACTTGTGGTACGTTGGTGCGTTGTTGATAATTTGGACGTCCTATTTACCGAACCAGCGACTTTTATTAAAAATATAGTAAGTTGGTTGTTAACAATTATTAAAGCTTCGTTCGTTCTGCAAATTTTCCTGCGTCATTCGCAACTGAAGCAGAGTTGTATTTCATCCGAGTGTAAGAGACATTTCATTTAGGCAAATACAAGTATGAAATGAATTTCCGATTGTCATATTCTATTTACGAATTCTTATTAACGATTTTTTTTGTATTCTTACGGGTTATATTGTATTTTCACTAGTTACAGCTGACATATAAATCTTTGACATTGAAACTGAGAAAATTTTGGGGAAATCGAGAAATTTAACCGATTTTAAGGATATAAACAAGTCACCGCCAATTTAGTTAATCTAATTGTAGACCTACCTATTTTGTATTTATTTGTATATATAGCTGACTCGTGTAACATCGTCTGCATATATTTAAATTCGAGTTGTAAAGTACGGTGCAATCTATTTGATGCTATGATCTAACTAAGCTTACAGCAGATCTCATATTTAACCATCTCTCGGTAATTAAAAAATTTTGAATTAAAATTAAAACTTGTAAGTTGGAAAAAATCCAGAAAATGAAATGAAATTGATATAAAGCGATAGATAGATAGGAGTAGGTAGATTTTGATTAAGTTTGCTGTTAAGTCAAAGCATTTTATCTTAAAACTTTAAATCTTTATTACAATAGCTTACGGTGACTAACAAAAGGTGTACCGGCGTAAACTGAGATAAGTATAACAGCATTCTTATCGCTAGACGTAAATAGGCCTCATAAACGCTCTGCTAAGCAAGATCTAAGTCTAGATTATATCGGTCCATTTCACTTTTGAACACTTGTAATCGAGACCAATACGTTAATATCAGATGTTTGTGAAGCCTAATACTTTCTATGATTGTTTGTAAATAAAAGACCAATTTATCTTTTTGATTATGACCGGCTTCTACTTTACTATAGACGTCTATAAATCACGAACTGTCTGTTATGTATCTATATATACTAGTGGTCGCGCAATGGTCGAAATTCGATGTCAATTCATTTAAATGATTAGTTTTAACATTATTAAGATTCTATTGGCAAACTAATTTTTATACAAATCTAAAACTTTAGATGTCCGTGACTTAGAGGGAGGAGGAGGAATTCTAAATAAAAATGTCACGTGTTTTTCTATCTAACAGTTTAAAGCTTGACTGTGATCACAACTGATGATAAGTGATAATACAATCTGAAGTCTACTGCCAGTCCAGACTCAGACAAATTAAAAATGCGAATTTTCTAAATTCGCCCTACTAGGAGATTGAATCCAGGACCTATGTCCTAAAGCGAGTACACACACAACTGCGCAAGCGAGGTTGTCGAAAGCTAGTCATAATATAAACATTTAGCATTATTTTTTGTTATGACACCTCGGTAATTAATCACAACGAGGTTTTGCTAAAAATGAAGTAAAAACCAATTAACCTACTTCCTTTTTCCAGCCTCTGTGTTGTACATATAAGTGATAAATGATGTAAACGTGTAACAAATCCCTATATTACACAATTAAATGCTTAGTATATATATATTACTAGCTGATCCCGCGACTTCGTCTGCATGGAATAGTTTTTTGGTAGCATTTTCATTAATTTAGGCAAATTGTTTTACAAATAAGAAACATACCCGCACTGCCCTTTGAAGGTGGATTTTGCTAAAATTTACTTTTTATAGATTCCATTATGACAAAAGTTTTACATACCATAAAAGATATAGCTTGTAAATGTGAAGTTAGAATTGGTTTCAATGTTAAAATTCAATTATTTTTAAATTAAAACCCCCACAAGCCCCCTTGCGGGTGAAAAATCGCAAACCCGTTCTTAGCTGACCTCTACTCGGCAAAAGGAATATTCCTACCAAATTTCAAGTCTCTACGCCTTATGGTTCCAGAGAAATCGTGATGAGTCAATGGATATCTGGACATCTCGTATATATACTCGTATATATATATTGATACCGGTGTTAAAGTATATTTGCAGAGCTATGTAAAACTGCATATTTTTGAAGTGAAACTTCTTTAGGCTTATAAGGGTAAAATTTTTTACGGATTAACGTCACGAAGATGTGCAGCGTTTTTATGCTAATTCGTTTGATTAGGTAGATTAGTTTTAATATTTACAAATAACACGTGGCATTTTAATTTGCCACTCGTCATTAAATAATTGAATGTATTATTTTTCATAAAATAAAAATATTTCATAAATTCTCTTATTATAATTGATAATTTCTAATATTGACAAAAACACATGGCATTTAATTATTTTTGTTGTGAAAACAGGCGAATATTTTATAGATAGATGTAAGTATTTATTTTGTTTTTCCTAAATCTTAATAGTTATTCTGCAACTCGGGGCTGACACAAACCTATCATGTCAGTGATCATTAAAATCGGTCTAGACGTTCGTATTTTTTTTTTATTTTTTACAAAATCCTACAGCCCTTATAAAACCTATATGAAAAAAATTAAATGTAAATAGTAGTTCAATAACGTCCCACAGCTGGGCGGAGTCCTCGTCACTCATACGAGAGAGGGTTATTAGGGCATAAACCCATTACGCTGCCTCAATGTGGATACAAGTGTTATCTCTATTCCTTCACTTTCATAGTCCGATGTGACGGGAATCCGACACGACCGGAGAGATATCAGGTGGAAGGCCCGACGGCTTAACGTACTCTCCGAGGCACGGGGATGGATCACATTGCCAACTTCCCTTCCCCAAAACTTATATAAAATGTTAAATTTCCCTAGGGTCTATTAAGGATTTTACATTTGTTTATTATATTAATGAGTGCCAGAGTAGTGCTCGTGGGTTTATGTTTGTGTTTATGGTGTGTGGGTGTACGTGCGTGCGTGCGTGCTTGCATGCATGTGGACGTGTGTGTGCGTATACGTGCGTAAAAATAAACATTCTTCCTAATTACATTCCAATTTAAATTCGTTTAATATTTTATTTAAGCTTTAATTTGTTGTTGTAGAAGATATCGTATATGTATATACAGGAATATATATTCTGTATATTTTTATACATATTGTTTAGACAGTGTGTTATTATATTTTAAAAGGATTTTTTATTTATTTTAATAAAACTGATTGTGGTGGTTTAATTACTTTTTGTTACATTTGTTATAACGTAAGCGATAGAATAAGTTTATTGTGAAAACAATGTTTTTTAGACAAGGCATCGTCATATATAACTTTTGAGGTCAGCTAACTTACAAAAGCAGTACTTTAATTGCCATTTTTAAATGTATGCAGACTCACTTGCTCATGTCAGCTGCTATATTATATATATTAGTTACACCTTAATATAATAGTAGGAATTGAAAAAGCAAAGTACGATTGGGCAATTTTTGATACTGCGACGAGTTCGCCATATTGCGGTAAAGCGAACTATCATCCGCCTCCATGCCCCACAAATAGGGCCGCTTTTTTTCTGATCGAAAGTAACGGTCACCAGAGTGTAACTGATTTTGAACTAGATCAAGCTGTACGGTGTCTTTCAAAGCATAATCAAGAAATGGCACGGCATTTGTTGTGGCGAATCAAGTTTTATAAAACGAAGATAAAATTCTGATATACTGAATGAACTTTCCAACTTTCTTTCCTATCTGAAAACTGTTTTTATATACAGTAAGAGCTTTAGAATCATGAATTTAATCATTAAAACAGAAATCATAACGATTGCTGTTCGTGCTTATCTATACAATTAATAAAACTGGACAGTTTCAAAGTTATAGCTTTTTATTAATCGAATATGAACGTATATTAAACGCTACGTTGTTTATTCCATCTAAGCTCTTAAACGGCTAGACCGATTTTGACGTGACATTCGTTGATAGATATCTGATCTTACAAAGATTTGGGTTACTTTTGTTACGTGGATAAGTTCGCGAGGAACAGAAAGGTTTTTTTAATTGCCGACAGGTTAGCGCTTGATCGTGATCACTCTTATAGTTTTTACTCAGCATCGTGATAACTAGCCACGGCCGAAGCCACCAGTCCAGACTCAGAAAAATGCAATTTTATAAATTCGCACTACCGGGGATCCAACCCGCGGCCTCTACTTGCAAAATGAGTACCCGCACCACTGCGTCAGCGAGTTGTTAAAATGTTCAATCGTTAATACATTGTATTAACCGTGTAGTGATTGACAGTTGTTCATACACTTTTAAGTAAGAATTGACTTGAATTTTTAATATTACATGTTATAACTTCTATTCAACTTCAGCGTGGAGTGCGATATGGAGACGTTATCTCCGTGAAGCTCGACACCGCGGCGTTGGTAGAACTATTTAAGCTAATGGAGTGGAACGGGATGGGCATTAACATAAACGGCGAGTGCATCACTCATCTACGGTATGCCGACGACGTGGTCTTTATGGTAGAGACTCTGAAAGATCTTGATACTATGCTCGATGACCTCAACAAAGCTTATCAACAGGTGGGCCTAAAAATGAACATGGATAAGACAAAAGCTGTGTCCAATATCCATGTCCCGCTGCACCCAGTCATCGTTAGGAACTCTGCTCTCGAAATTGTTAACGAGTATGCATACCTGGGATATTTAGTCCAGCTAGATAGGTCCGATTTGAGGTCAACCGCCGGATCCCACTTGGTTAGGAAGCGTTCGGAAAGCTACGTAAGATCTTTTCGTCTAATATCCCTCAGTGCCAGAAGACCAAAGTCTTCGTACAGTGCGGGTAACCAGTGATAACCTACGGATTTCAAACTTGGTCGCTGACTATGTCGTCACACATAGTGCGATTGAGAGGGCTATGCTTTGAGTTTTTCTACGCGATCAATGAAAAATAAGGAGATACGTAGAAGAACCAAAGTCACCTACATAGCCCTAAGAACCACGAACATATAGCACGACGGGCCGATGGACGTTGGGGTCCGAAGGTGCTGGAATGACGACCCCCACCGGAAGGCGCAGTGTAGGCAGACTCACCACTAAGTGGACTGATGAGATAAGGAGGGTCGCCGGTAGCCGCTGGAGCCAGGCGTATCATTAGGTGAGACCTTTGTCCAGCAGTGGACGTCCATTGGTAGAAGTGAGTCAATTGTTATTACATTGTACTTCTTTCATTTATGGTCGAGTGTTTATGCAAAAAATCTTTAATTTACGAAAAAATAAACATATATACACACTGCCATATTTAGCGCAACAAAAACAAAATTGATATCTGTATCATATAAGGTTATGATACTGATGTCAAACCTTTATTTTTTTATGTTCCGCTTTATATGGCAGTGTGTATATTTTATATTTTACCTAATCTGCATTTTAATAAAACTTCAGATCCCTTTGTTAATGTTGTTACAGAGGGCCTTCGGTATAATGACATGGGAATGCTCGCACAGGATTTTGAATTAATAAATATTATCATTATCAAATTAAACTTTATAATTGAATTAATGTGAACTCTTTAATCGTCTATGTCTAATATAGAAAAAATATTTTACTGTAGGTTTATTTCAAAGATATAGAATGAATATGTATATCATCACTTTATCTCTGGAACCACAAGGCGTAGAGACTTGAAATTTGGTAGGAATATATCCCTTTTGCCGAGTAGAGGTCAGCTAATCACTGATTTTACGAAATTCCAAATTTTAACATTAAAAAAACAATTCAAATTTCACATTTACAAACTATATCTTTTGTGGTATGTAAAACTTGGTCAGAATTTTTTTTTACATAATGGAATCTCCCTCTAAGGGTAGTACGAGTATGTTTCTTATTTATAAAACAATTTGTCTAAATTAATGAAAATTCTACCAAAAATTCATTCCAGGCAGACGAAGTCGCGGGTTCAACTAGTATAATTATAAATTGAATAATATTTTAGATTCAACATATTTTTACTACATAAATGCGATCTGAATACTGTAACGAATACTTTAGTAGTAGTATTCGTAACTTTAAATATGTTTAAGAGGTTTAAAAATAAATATGGAATATATTTGGAATAGTGAAATTAAGAATTACAAATGACGAAGTCATTGAGGTTTGTAGTCCAAACATTTGTTGAACATTGATTGATGTATGCCGATTGGGAGGCATAGTACACAAGTGTACTCTCTATTCCTTCACTCTCGCAGTCCGACGTGACGGCAAACCGACACGAGCGGAGAGAGAGATCAGGCGCAGGACCGACGGCTTAACGTGCTTTCCGAGGCACGGGGTTGGATCACACCTCATGTCTGTAGTCGATCATGCTAACCATTAGACCAATGAGGCAGTTTTTGTCTATACCTTATATTATATCTGACTTATTATATGAAATTTAATTTAGGATACCTAGGCCTAGTAGTCGGGTTAGAAACTGTTTTCTTTTAAACCTCAGGCATTCAAAACTAACCTTGGCTGATTGATATAGATATAATTTGTGATAGTCTTGCTTGCTTTAAAAGGAAAATTATTAATCGATCTTTACTATCCTGACCTAGACCTCGCGTCTTGTATCAGATAAATTTTGATTTTAGGATAATTTGTTTCCTTCTTCATTGCTTGTTTTCAGTTTGTAGTTCTTTTTAGTTCGTATTTTATTTTTTGCATGTTGTGGCAACCAGGAAGTAGGTTTGCAGTGATTACTTTTTGTTATTTATTAATTCTTTATATTTTGCGTATTTTAACTGTAACCTGTTGGTGTTCTGTTTAAATAAATAAATGATATAGTAATTGTACTGCACATCTACTAACGACTGATAAAACTTTTTGGTTTTGAGCCCGCGTTTTGGCAATTTGTGCAATAACGTTTATAATAAGCATACTACAGTCACTACAAACGCTGTAAATGTTTCAGAAACGTCTATGACACTTTTTAGTGTAAAATATTATATTGTAACGGATTAGAAAATGATTAGTAGTGGTTATGTTGCGTAAAATTCTTTATGTATAATTTTGATACAATTACTTTCGATTGAAACATATTACATATACCTCCTATTGCAGATATAATATTAATAACATAGACAGTGAAAAATCATATAAAAGATACATTATGTTACAATAAGGCTGGACTAAGATTCGTTATAATAAGGTTATAATCAGAGTGTTACTTAGTGTTAATCAACGATGACTTTTAACGGATTATTCAATGTGTATGAACTCTCTGAGATATGAATTGCGGAATCAAGTAAGAATTCATAGGATACGTTGTGTGAAGGTTGTAGAGTGAAAAAATGCCTAATCTCCTTTTATATTTCGCATTAAGGTAAGGTAAGTAGCAGCCCAGTAACGTCCCACTGCTGGGCACAGGCCTCCTCGCTCATAATATGAGAGAGGATTTTTAGAGCATAGACCACGCTGCTTCGCTGCGGCATAGGAGACAAATACCTCATGTCTGTAGTCGAACATGCTAACCACTAGACCAATGAGGCAGTTTGTACGAATGAGTACATATTAGTATGTAATTATTTGTATGTAGATTTATGTATATGTTACGCCACCCACTATTCTCTGCCACAACTATTCCTATGCCAAAGGTCTAGTAGAGGTCGTTATCAAGCGATAGGACCGCCTTTTGTACTCTACATGCTTTTGCATGTAACCTATATTTTGTTTTTGTAATCTTAAGTTGTTGTACTGAAAGTAATAAATAATTGTTATATTGAAGCTTGTTATTAGCCAAGGTTTCACTATGTGTATTTCCTTCCATCTGTAGTAAGGAAAAAGAAAATAGAAAGTTGTTATAGACTTGGGTTAATATTAACATCTATTGGCTAGTAATAACCTTATTTCATTCCGATGAGCCTGTATCACAATTTGCTTCATCTGATGCACTTTCTAACGGTGAACATTATTATTTCCATAATGATACTCGTTGTCTTCTTTTTGTATACAATGTACAATTTTCTATAATAAGCCTCGGAATTGAAGACGTCCAATTGTTGTTAATGAGATACTTTTTTTTGTGATACTATAGAATTGTGATATGGCACATTGTTTCCGTTTTCTTCAACTACTGCTTCGCTGACATCTTTTACGTGAATTGTATTGATGTAAATCATAAGTGCGTATTTTATATAAAGGTAAGTAAGTAGTAATGGTGGTCTTAAATTTTTGTTTACTTCCTTATCTCAGAAATAACAGGAAATTTTGCATTGTAGTAAAATATAAGTCCTACGCGAATTCCTATTACCGTTCCACCGTCTTACTCATAAAGAGGGAGATTTTGGAGTTTCTATCTATCACTTCAATGAGTATTGGTTACGGATTTCAATTACATCAGAATGGATCCTAGAATTTGCAGAATCAATCAATCCTCACAAAATTTTCCTTTATCGAAAAAAACAATGGTGAACTTTACACAACAACAATTACTCAATTTTTTTTACAAACAGAAACTTAGTAATTATTGTCTTGGATTCGTTCAAGAGATACTCGATGAGATAATAATAATTTATTTCATTAATATTCCTAATTACTTTATTAATATGCAAATATGAGTTTATCAAACAAACTTATCTCTTAAATGCAGCCATTATCCTCTTTGTATTGTTTTCCTTTTTCATATTAAATTCCGGTTTTTTTTCTGCTAATATTTTGGGAAACATTGTGATCTAACCTAATGGTAAAATGGCAACCACGCGACGACACAATCTTCACATTTTAATGTGATGTTTCGTAATGAAATCACCGACGACTAGTGTAGGTTATTGCGACTCAAAAAGAAAATGGACATCGCTTCTGCGTACTTGTTAAGCCGGTGGTTTGTGGGAGGCATAGAGGAGGATCTCTCCCTTACCTGCACTCACTCTCACACCGAGAATTGACATCCATTTATACACACGCGAAACAATTTATCGGACATCTAATGGATGCCTCAGAAAAGTCAGCAACAAGGTATTGCCTCGAGGCCTATATTCCTCAGTCATGCTGAAAATCATACCGGATTTTAATGTTTTTAAATACATAGCATCACGCCTCATTCCCATAGAGGTAGGCAGGCAGGCACAGACCACGTCCTTCCACTTGCCACGATCCTTGCATATCTCCTTCGCTTTTTTCATTCTCATTACACCTTTCATACAAGTCCGTCAGTTTAGAGTACTTTTGACTTGACCCTTATTTAAAATATCCTGGATTTGGTCTAAGAACGTTTGCATATTGGTTATTCCCTTCTAACTTTTCCATTCACCCTTGACTCATAAATCCTTTTTATCAGTCCTCTTTTCTCTAAACGTGCCCAAACCACTCAGTTTCAATCCACTCATATTTCTCAATGCTCTCATCTCCGCCGCATTTATTTTACTTTTATACTTCTTCTGCCATACCCAACTTTAACGTTTTTAGTTGAGATTAATATAACGCGAGACCGTTGAAGCACAATATAGAGATTTTTTTGCGTCTTTGTTTGTGCTTGTTAGGCCCTCCGTTATAGAACAAATCCTAGTTCACGATTAGCATTGTTGTCGCCGGTGGTCGCCGTGGCGTGACGTGCGCCGGCGCAGTTCGACCAGTGCCGCAATGGCGGTTTGGTGCGGTGCGCGCATTCTTCCCCTCGAGAGACGAGTTTATTCCATTACACTTGTGGTTGGTGTTTAAAATACATAATTTATGATTTAGAATTAATCTAATATAGCTATCATTCATATTACATCAAGTAAGGTGTTCATTCTTTGGAGGAAATGTGAACAGTGGTTGTGTATGTTTCGTGGTGAAAATTTTGGATAGTGTTTTGGATTTTTCATGTTTATGGTCTTGTTATCATTTTTTATTTGATCAGTTATCGGTATGTTGTATATGGAACTCTTTCACCGTGTAAAGGGGACCACTAAAAATCAGCAATGATCATTTTAATCCCATGTGATCCTGAGTGGTCACATTGCCTTACTTAAATACAAATCAAATCAAAATATTTTTCAATCAAGTAGGCTTAAAAAGCATTTTCGAATCGTCAGTAGTCAGTCCGTTGGTAACAAATCTACCACCGGTTCGGAAAATTAATTCCGTTGAGATGAAATCAGCAAGAAACTTAACAGTTACTCCTTTAAACATAGTTTTTGTATGTAACAATGTTTAGCTTTCACGTGCGACTGGAATCAAGTCTTACCATTTCTATTGTTTAAATAATCTTCAACATTAAAATTTGCCTTTTGTAAAAGGATGATTTTGACATATTGCTTAAAGTTATATAGGGGCAAATAAAATTTTTCCTTATGTAACACTAACTCGCGCAACTTCGTTTTGATATTTATAATCGGGGCGGTGATGGTAGGATTTTGAAATATATTTTGCGATCTATTTTCAGCCCTACCAAATATACACTAATTCATTAAAATCGGTCAAGCCGTTTTGGAGGAGTTCCATAACAAACACTGGCACCATTTTTTATATATTAGGTTTTATACCACAATGTGATCAGGTAGAAGTATCATCTATAATATAAAAATAAAACGAAAAATGTGTTGGTAAGCGCATAACTCAACAACGTATGGACTGATTTAACCAATTCTTTTTTTAAATTTTCGTTGAAGTCCAAGGATTCAAATAATTGCCGGGGAAACCCTAAAAACAGCCCCTTTCTTTTTAACATACAAACGTTTCCTGTCAAAAGTATAGAATTAATATGAACTTTAATGCTATTTAATAAAGATTTTTTTTTTCGCCGACTATGCAATAAGTATAAACAAAGAACTCCGCTAGTTCTAAATAAAATCTAATTAATCTAACTTTACTAATACCACACATTTTAATGTCTTGCTGAAAGGCACTTTGCAAAAGCGAAATTTTTGGAATGTTTTTACGATATGCAATTTAAATGAAATACCTCGAGTCTGAACGGAACAATTCGCATATAAAATTAGAGATATTTTCTCTGCGTAATGTGAAATAGGCTTCGGTCATTGTATTTATAAAACAACTACAACAACTGAACTCTCAAAAGCCATCTTAAAGTCAAGACTATTATATATAAAGGAGTAATTAAGACCTTGTTAAGTTTTATGTTGTCTTGGTGTAAAAAAATCAATAAGATTGTACGAACAGATAATCCGAAGTAGTTACGAAGTCAGCTGTGTTATCTACAAGGAAATCGATTAACTTCGGAGTGCGGCTTACAAATTATAAGGCGGACTCCGAAGTTTCCGAAGAAGTCAACTGTTTATCAGTTGCTTTCAAAACTTGTTGTTGGTTTATCTTTATATTGTTTATATCTAATTTATCCATAGATTAACTAAGTAAAAACAATGTTAGTTTCGCTTTTGCTGTAATAGTGTTAGGAGAGGTGGAGCTTATCTATATATATAAAAGAGATATCTATTGACTCATCACGATATCTTTGGAACCATAAGGCGTAGAGACTTGAAATTTAGTAGGAATATTCCTTTTGCCGAGTAGAAGTCAGCTAAGATCGGGTTGCGGGGGTGTTAATTAAAAAAATCAAATCAATCTTTTATGGTATGTAAAATTTGGTCAGAATGATTTTTGACATGATGGAAACTATCAAAAGTAAATTTTAGGAAATTCCTCCCTTAAATGGCAGTGCGGGTATGTTTCTTATTTGTAAAACAATTTACCTAAATTAATGAAAATTCTACCAAAAAAACATTCCACGCAGACGAAGGCCCGGGTTCAGCTAGTATTATTATATTGCACTGCAGTGTATAGGTAATTAATTGGTGTAGGTTTATTGAAGTGAAACTTTTTTGGGTGCACGTGGATAAAATTTTTACGGATGAAACGTGTGATTATCGTCACGAAGATGTGCAGCGTTTTATGATAATTCGTTTGAAGGTTAGGTTAGTTAATTTGCCACTCGCCATTTAATAATTTAATATACTATTTTTCATAAAATATAAAATAATAATATTTCATAAATTCTGTTTTCTAATTCAAAAACAAAATTTAATTAATAACTTTTACCATTGACAAAAAACATGTGGCATTTTTATTTACAATTTCAATAAATTATTTGAATTAATTTTTGACATAAAAAAAGCACCTGTAGTTTTTATCTATATATATAAAAGAGATATCCAGGTATATATTGACTCATCACGATATCTCTGGAACCATGAGGCGTAGAGACTTGAAATTTGGTAGGAATAGTCCTTTTGCCGAGTAGAGGTAGAGCAGTGCGGGTATATTTCTTACTTGTAAAACATCTTGCCTAATTTAATGAAAATGCTACCCAAAAACATTCTACGCAGACGAAGTCGCGGGTTCTGCTGGTATTTATATATATGTATTCTTTGATTTCGCTATCTCGCCATTATATAAAAAAAATTCAAGGGCAAACGTTCAAGGCAGCGGGTGTTCACTTGAATAAAGCCATGATTTTCACGCGGTCAATTCTACGTTACGTGTTCGCGTGTCCCTAATGCAAAAAAATATCCACGACTTTACACCTAATAGACCGATATATCATATTTATCATTAAAAAAACTAATTGTTTCCATGTATTTTTTATTCTTACTAATCATATACATATATAGTTCACACTCTCCCTATATATATATATGTATGTAAGAGATATCCAGGTATCTATTGACTCATCATGATATCTCTGGAACCATAAAGCCGAGTACAGGTCAACTAAGAACGGATTGTGCGAAATTCTACCTGCAAGGGGGGTTGCGGGGGTGTTAATTAAAAAAAATACTTAAAGATAATTATTAAAATACATTTACTTTACATTATTTAAAAAGTAATAAGTGAAATCTCATATGATAATATTAAATTAAAATTCCTCGTCATTTTTTGTAAATAATAAATATACTTAACTTCAATTTAAATTTATACAAAATCATTGCAAATTATTTATTACTATAGATATTCTATTCTTAAATTATAATTTCGTAAAGAGAATTTATTTTATATTTATTGAAAACAAGTATATTATTAAATAACGAATGGCAAATTAAAATGCCACACGTGTTTGTAAATATTAAAACTATCTGACCTTCAAACTTATTAGCATTAAAAACGCTGTACATCTTAGTGACGCTAATCACGCGTTTCATCCGTAAAAAAATTACTCTCATGCGTGTAACGTTTCACTTCCATAACCGTATTTTTGGAAAAATACACTGTGTGATGTTGAAATCTCACGTAAAAAGTTTAAAGAGTTAAATGATATACACACGTATCGTGTGTATATTATTCACAGTTAAATGAATTAATTAAATACAAGAAATTTAAATAACTAAAATATAAATAAAACAAAGTAAAATAAAATAAAGTAACATACATAGCATCACGCCTTATTCCCATAGGGGTAGGCAGAGACATCATCCATCCACTTGCCACGACCCTTGCGTATCTCCTTCGCTTCGTTCATTCACATTAAACCTTTCATACAAGTTCGTCGGTTCGGAGTACTCCTGACTTGGCCCTTATTTAAAATGCCCTGGATTGGATCCAGGAACGTTCGCCTTGGTCCTTCCCCTTTCAACTTTCGCATTCACTCTTGACTCCTAAATCCTTTTCGTCAGCCTCCTTTCATTCATTCTCTCTACATGCCCAAACCATCTAAGCATACCTTTCTCAATTTTAGTCACTACATCTTCTTTTAAACCACAACGTTCTCTTATCACACTCTTTCTTACTCTGTCACTCAGTTTTAATCCACTCATACTTCTCAACGCTCTCATTTCTACCGCATTTATTTTACATTTGTGATTCTTCTGCCAAACCCAACTTTCACTACCATACATAAGTATTGGCACTAACACTCTTGCATGCACAGCCAGTCTGGCCCTTAAAGACACCATCTGGCTATTCATAAAGGCGCGCAGGGCACCATTTACCATATTCCCTGCATTCACTGTCCTTTCAATATCACTTTCTATCTATCAAAATATTGCCATTCATGCCATCATAGATTCATCTCTTTCAAAAAGCATAACTTTCGTTTTGTTTACATTCACTTTCCCTTTCAAAGCTTTATTCATAAAGTAAGATAATTCAAAATTAATAATTGGAAACTAAATTTATTTATTTAGACTGTGGTGCACGGAATACCAAAACTTAAAAATTGAGCAGTCAAAATTTTCTGTCAACGTCTTAACAATGATGTTGTCGGAGGTTCGTATTCCGTTCCAGAATCTTTATTATCTTCTTTAGATTGCATAAAAATCTGGTATTCTGGCATTAGCAAACATGGCAGATGCACTACATGATCGATGGAATCTCATCAGAATACGATACGCATTATTATATTGCACCCTGATTGATGTTATTAACTGCACGTTTAGAAATTTTTGTTCAAAGCTGACAGGTGTAAAAGCTTAGGCAATACGCCCGAAATAATGTCACTTTGACACTGTCGGTACATTTTCCAAATCGGCGTGCAATCATGTTGCATCTTACTGCCAGAGCACGGCGTTCTCTTTCAATGTCAATGTCATCTATAAAATGTTCAGTTAATATGTACCCTAGGTATTTGAACTGCTCAACCCTTTTTAGTACACTATCATCAAGGTGAACTGCTGGAATGATTTCCGGACCTCTGCCAGAGCGGAAAAGCATCGTTTATATTTATTGTTTATCGTTTAAATTCGTGGAAGATGGTTTAACTATTGACTTAATTTGTTTCTTATATTTTAGACAAGATACTTGGTCTTGTCTTTTAAAAAAAATACCTTACTTTACAACCCTGTAGTCAGGATGTGTCGGTCGTTTAATGGTGTTGCTAATATAGATATAGACATTTCTAACGCCAGAATTTGTCTTCTTCAATTCTAATTAAATACAATATAATTAAAATTAAGTTATTTACCTATAAAGTCATGCCAAAATACTAACATTTATATTCTAATACTACAAAAATAATCTTAAGGCAATTTGATCGCTTTGTAAAAGTATAGAATAATAATGTTATGCTGTGCGACAATATAGGATCACAATAAGGTTTATACATTTTTATATTATTACTTAAGTATCTCAGATTTTGTAACCGGTTTTGTTACCTTAATAATCGTCGTCGTCGTCGCTTCGATGAACGTCCACTGCTGGGCATAGGTCTCACGCGGCAACCGGCGACCTTCTTAATGTCGTCGATCCACCTTGTGCGAGGTTTCCCTACACTGCGCCCCCCCATGCGGGGTCGCCACTCCAGCACCCTCCGGTTCCAACGTCAATCGGGGCGGCGGACTATGTGCCCGCCTATTGCCACTTCAGGTTCGCGATTCGTGAGGCTATGTCAGTGACTTTGGTTCTGCTGCGTATCTCTATCATTTCTAATTTGATCACGTAGAGAAACTCCGAGCACAGCCCTCTCCATCACACACTGAGTGACTCTGTGCTTTCGTATGAGGCCCATAGTCAGTGACCACGTTTCGGATCGGTAGGTCATCACTGGCAACACCCAGTACCGGCAAGCCCGCTAGGTCTGGCAGCGATAATAGTAACGGCGGGGCAGGGGGTGCTAATTATCTCCGGAAGAGATTCCGCTGCCAACCCCGACGACTTGACTTGGCAACATACAATAATACATACATACTAGCTTCATGCCTCATTCCCATAGGGGTAGGCAGAGACCACATCCTTCCACTTGCCACGATCCTTGCATATCTCCTTCGCTTTTTTCATTCTCATTAAACCTTTCATACAAGTACGTCGGTTTAGAGTACAATAATAAATTAAATAATTTATAATATAGTGCACTTTTTATGTAACATTAGCAAGAGTTCAAAAGAGAAGAATAAAAAGGTTCCGGTTATTATTATTTCCTAGAATATAGTAAACTACAGTTTGTTCGCGTTAAGAATGCAGTGAATATTTTGCCCTATTGTAGTGTCATATCCAAAACATCTAGAAATATTGAACAACCCTTCACAATAATTAGATCATTCCATCTAGCGAATTTGTCAATTCAACCCCATGGATTATGTTGCGATAGACGTATAAGACAAAATTACAATGCTTTGACAATTTTACACAATTAACAAATACTTTTTTATACCAGAAAATTCTCGGATTCCGCAAAAGTGACATTCAGTATAATATTCAGGAATGTATTGAAGTTTAACTGAAATTAATCATGCGTGTTACTAAACAGGTAATTAATTTACATGCGTATCCACTCTTACTACGGTAATGGTAGCATAAGCATAATCACACATCATAAATCATATTTGTAGAAATTTCATATACTGTGTACATTATATATTGTTTTACCGTGTGATAAATCACTTTTATTAAGGAGTTGAATGAATCAAATTCAATTTTGTAGCGTGTTGATGATTCAAGACACGATAGGGGTGACGGCGTAGTACAGACGTATTAAAAAGTGTTTCATATAAATATTTCTGAAAAGAAAACTTCACTTCTTCACTGCTTTATTTAATACATTATTTCATATCCGGAATGGGTATTGTATTACGTAAGATGATTTTGTTTAAATTTATACAAATCTAAAACTTTACTAGATTGCCGAGAGGGAAGGAAAAAGGAAGATATGTTAGGAATGTAATTGTCATTAAAATATTAACTGTGTCGAAAAGTAATACAAGTAATCCATTGAAATCTCATATTATAAATTAAATGCCACGTGATTTTTGTTCATATTAGAAATTGTTAATAAAATATTTTTATTTTATATTTTATGAACTATAGTATATTTAATTATTAAATGGCGAATGGCAAATTGAAATGCCAGATGTTATTTGTAAATATTAAAACTACCTAACGAACGAATTATCATAAAAAAAGCTGCATATCTTCGTGACGCTAATCACGCGTTTCATTCGTAAAAAATACCCTCATACGCCTAAAGAAGTTTCGCTTCAATAATTATATTGGTCAAGCATTAATCTCTGCTATTTAAAAAATTCGTTTCAGTATGATAAATAAAAATCTTCATTTCTCAATACGCAATGCAAGTTAATGAGACTGTAATTTTTTAAAAGTTTTAAGTACGCATCGATTAGCTAGCATATTATCAAGGCTATCGAATAGTACCATACCGAAATTTGGTTGCTGCATAAAAAATCACTGTTATAAAAAAGCAATTAGCAACCTATCACTGCTGGGCACATAGCTTCTCACGCATATAGAAGAGATTTTTTAATAGTGTAAACCCACCACACTTCTATTGTGATTTGGCAGGCTACACATACCCCAGAATTATTCTCAAGGTAAGCAGATTTCCTCACGATATTTTCCTTCACCGCGCTTTGAAATCAAATAATAGAAAACAAAATAACAATCAAACACGTAAGTTTCATTTTTATAAAGAAAAAATTAAGGGTGCCTGTTTAGGATTCGAACTCTCGGTTTCTCTAAACAGAATCAACGTGTCTCACGACTTTTCCATCATGGCTTATTACTATTATATTACCACCAAAGTATAACACTTTCTTTGCCAACTGTACTAACAAGAATCACCGCACAATTATAGTTGTCACTCTCAGAAACGCCGGGTAACTATTAACTTAATCACTATCTGTAATATTTTAGTTATTACAAATGAGGTTTTTTTTACTCTAATTATCATAAATTTCCTAGTCTTTCAAACATCGAGCCATGTAATATGAAATCTGTACATCTGTCTATACCTTGTAAACATTTCATCTTTTCTAAGATATAATATAAAGAATTAAAACACTTTGACTCGGTTATTCTTCATTTTTTTGACCGCCTCGTCGGCGCAATGGTGCGAGTATTCGCTTTGCTGCCGAGGTCCCGGGTTCGATCCCCGGTAGGACGAATTTAGGAAATTGCATTTTCTGATTTGTCTGAGTCTGGACTGGTGGAAGGCTTCGGTCATGACTACTTACCGCCAAGCAAGAGATTTGTGTTCCGGTACGATGCTGCGTAGAAACTATAAGAGGTAAATTGCCCCTTACTAGACTACTAGTTGTACTACTAGTTGACCTGATAACTGTATCATCAGGTGAGATCACAGTCAAGCGCTGAAATGGCTAAAATGAAAATAGAAATTATATCCGGGCTGTTACAATCTTTCAGGTATAATCTGGTATATACTAACAATATTAATGCGAATCAGTCTATTTATTTGGTTTTTGTTAATTTTTCATATACAGATAAATCAAACCTAGTAGAGGGATGAATGTATACTTTTGTAAATAATAAGTAATGAAGAGCATACAATTATATATAGTCTGTAACAGCTGACGGATTCCTCTGACAGAAAACTTACTTGCTATTTTGTGCATAGGTAAGTGCGGAGATATCTCATAGATATAAATACTTATTTCACTCTCACGAAGAAGCCGACTCCATTTAGGATATAATAAGATGATCTCGCCGATTTAAATATGTAATAATAAATATATTTTTGTCCACAGATAGACCCAAACACAGCATTCCTCCGCGCAGCACGCGGTGGTCAACTCGACACAGTAGTAGATTTGCTCGACTCGGGAGCAGTTAAAGACATCAATACATGTAATTCGGTGAGTTCCATTAGATAGAAAGATAAACAAAACACAATAATAATAAACATCAAATGTTAGTAAACGAACCTTAGTATAGAAAGGCGGTGTTATAAAGCAATCTCTTCGGGTCGAATGCCGTTAAAGTGGGTAATGGAACTTAAATGTTCATGAAAAACTTTCAAATGCACACATAACTTATATAATCAAAAACAAATCATCAGTAATAAACACTCACAATTTTATAACATACTTCATAAAAACTTAACGACCTTCGACGCGACACACCGTTAGTAATGGTAACTTTGTTACTGATTTATTTTTTGTTTTTTCTATTGTCTGATATTGTCTTGACGCATATTGTGTTACGACAGTTACTGAGAAGCAAAATAGATAAAACACATTATGACTTAAATTAATTGAGATGCTTTTTATACCGATTGCCCGAATTGAACAGTACTATGGTATCATGTCAACCAGTAGTACACGGATAATCAAACGTTTAGAAAATGCAAATTCTTTAATTCGCCCTACCAGGGATCAAACCAACCAAGTGATTCACGTTCCTGTACCAACGGAGGTAAAATGCCTCTTACCAGATTAATGCGCTTTCATTTTAGACTGTATTATCACTTACCGTCAGGTGTAATGACAGTTAAAAGTGCTAACCTGTTAGCCATAAAGAAAAGCTCTCGGTATTTTCTTCTAATAGTACTAGTATGTACAATATTCTTAAAAAAGCAACCGTAATTTTCGCTTCTCTATTCACGAACGTGTAGATATTGACCTATATTTTTGCAAAGGCAGAATATTCTGATAGGTTATCGTTAAAATCTCCATTTCTGAATTGCATTTGGGGTAAAACCTTTTGAAAATGATTTAAATTGCTTTTGTTGATCTTCCAAAGTGAAATTTTACTTACAAATGTTAGAAGAACATAAATAGAATTAGGTAGGCCTAAGGATCAATTTATTTAGAAAATGCTTACAGTGCTAATTTAATTTGCTCAGTAGAATCTGCGGAGATCATTATTATTTAGATAAATTTCTGACTTTACTTTCCCTTACACTGCCGATATGCTATAAAAGTTTGTAAGTACCACAATTCTCAGTAAATTATGTAACTTGTGTCTAAGAAACTTGTGGTCCTTTCTATAATAAAAGTGAAAGGTTCGTTTAGTTCATTTGTATTAAGTACATAAATAAACGTTAAGTACATAAGAATACAGGTTTCATAATATTATTTAATTGCGTATACACTTTAGTTATACCCATCTATTTCTTACTAATAGATATTGAATGAATGAATGAATGAATGAATATTTTATTTCTCCACATTACATAACATTATAAAAATTCTTACTAGTAACAATATAAATTATGTGCACTTTATAATGTGGGTACTGGTGCCTGAACTAGAATAAATCTGTGCTTCAAGTCACCAGGCCCTTTCCCGGTTTGTAACACTTTCTATTATTGTTGTAATTATACATCTTAAATATAGGAGAAGCAATAATTAAAATTTTATTATCATGCAAAATTAGCTTCGTACTTATGTTGTTTTTGTTGAAAAAACTACACAAATTCGATATTTATAATTTTTTTTTTTTTTTTTTTAAACATTTTGATATATGATGACACGTGTTATTAATGTAGATACTAATGTGTGTGTGTGTGTGTGTGTGTGTGTGTTTGTGTTTGTTTGTGCATTTGTGTTTGTTCGTAGTGTTATGTGTATATTTTACTACTTTCTTATAGGTTTTGTATCATATTATTGAAGTATTCTTAAAAGGTTTTCTGTTGTATCGTAATCCATGGTTTTTAGCCAATTTCTTAACTTTATTTTACACTCGTGCTTTTTTAATTTGTATATATTCAAGATTTTATTCGTATTATTATAGAGGTAATGCCCCAGAAAACATGGGAATTTGTTTGTGAACGTTCGCTTAAATTTGTGAATATCAAAAACTCTGTACGTTTGCCTTTTGCCAGTATTACTTTTTACATTACCACATTGTGCGTGATATCTTATTATTATTTTAAATATGAATAATTGCCTAACAGTTAGAACCTCGCAGTCCCTATAGAGTGAGTTTGTTGAATAATAATACGGTAAAGAACGACTCACCTTTAGTAGCATTCTTTGTGCTCTTTCAAGAGAGACCATAGTTGTTTTAGAAGCTCCCCCCCATATCTCGACACCATAAGACAGTAAGGATTCACATAACCCAAAATAAATGTTATTTATTAATTTTTGATCTGCAACTTCTTTAATATTTTTAAATATTACAGTTAGTTTTCGGATTCTTGTGGTTAATATAGATATATGTTCTTTAAAATTTAAGTTTTGGTCCACTACTATACCAAGATATTTAATAGATGGAACGTTTAAAATTTTTGGACATTTACATGTTTCGGGTTGACAGGATCGGATATGTGCTTGGATGTTATAATAATCTGGGGGTGGTTGTGTTTTGTTATTTAAGGAAAATGTGAGATATTTTGTTTTATTTGTATTCATACTAAGTAGATTCCGTCTTAACCATTTTGAAGTTCTATTAAATTCTATTTGTGCTTTAGCGAAAGTATATATTGTTATAAATATTGTTATTATATATATTGTTATATATATGTAAATAGATATTGTTATATAAAGGTACAGTAAAAAGAAATATTTAATACCATTTTATTGTGCTTTATTAACACTATATTATGTTTTCACGAAATTCTTAAACCCGTTACATATAATGAAGTTTTTACATAAGTAGTCAATAGCTGACACTGTCTGAAAAATTATCACACTGTCTGATAATTTTTCCTAAAATACATACATACATAGCATCACGCCTCATTCTCATAGGGGTAGGCAGAGACCACATCATTCCACTTGCCACGATCCTTACATATCTCCTTCGCTTCTTTCATTCTTATTAAACCTTTCATACAAGTTCGTCGGATTAGAGTACTCTTGACCTGGTCCTTATTTAAAATGTCCTGGATTTAGTCCAGGAACGTTCGCCTTGGTCTTCCCCTTCCAACATTCTTTTTGTCAGTCTCCTTTCATTCATTCTCTCTTCATGCCCAAACCATCTAAGCATACCTTTCTCAATTTTAGTCACTACGTCTTCTTTTATACCACAACGTTTTCTTATCACACTATTTCTTACTCTGTCGCTTTTACCACCATTTACCATATTCCCTACATTATATCCTAAAATAAATTGAATTAATACTTGAGAAATCTCTATTAAGTCTTGCATTATCCATTGCAAGTTAACTATAAAAACAAGATTATGTATATACATATTCGGTGTGATCTTATTATAGAAATTGAAAAAAGGATTACAATTAATAGAGGCAGGATCTGAGAAAATCCATTTTAAATTGAAATTTTCTATTCGCAATCGCTTTAAGTACTCTCGTCCTATATTCTAGCAGTCGATTCTAATACCTAGTGGAACCAGGTCACCTATTAACTCGGTATAGTCTCTTGGGAACTCGCTGTATGAACAATTATTCGCAGTAGTGGCGATTAGTAGTCATTCAAGTGAGTGCCTACGTACTATTTTGATGCGGTTATGTCCTGTGTACTGAAGGAAATTGTTTAATTGCGTTCATATTTAATTGGGAAGTAGTTTTCTATGTCCTTTGATAAGCACAACAATAGGCTACCTGTGATTGCCAATTGTTTCCCTATCATAATACAATAAAAGAAACAGTCCATTAACATCCTATTATTGGATGTAGGACTCCTCAGTTTTAGGACAGAATGTTTTTACAGCATAGTCCTACCACGCTGCTCCTGAGACCGACACCATGGCAGAGCTTCGCCACGTCACCTCCCATTCCATTTTTTTAGACTCGCTCACTAATTGCAGGTTAAGTAATACTATTCTCAGATTCTTCATTATTATATTGCATACTTTGAATGACTTAAAACACAATACAAACTAAGAACTGTCACTAGGCGAATATCCCGACATTCTCCTGTGCTACTGTTCTTATACCAAACACCCCACTCAAGAAATAATAAGTCCACTAATCACAGTCGTCGTCAAAACGACGACTAAATTAAAAGTGTTGATTAAATTGGAGAATTTCCGGAATAGCGTTAAACCGGATGTAGTGCATGTAAACGTTTCACTGGTATAATAGGTAAAGACCTCTGCATAATAAACAAATATAGTAATTTAATAGCAATCCACAAATAAAATAATAATGATCGCTAACAATTCTGTTCGGCGATTTGCCATCTCTCACCGAGCATCTTATAGCAGTTTTGCTTAGGAACTTTCGTTGTTTCACATCTACTTGTTTCGTCAATGTTGTTTTATCAACGCTATAAAAATAACACATTTTGTATATTTCTTGAAAAAAAAAAAGGATATTTTCTTTATCTACTGTGCATCGAGCAAGTTATAATTGGTTATACGAAAAACAGGCATTTTCGAAACGAAAATCAGCAACAGATGTCAGATGCACTATAAAATGTAATCGCGTGAGATCGAAATTTGTTTTTATATATATAAGGTGTTAGGAGACCGCTCCTGAAAAGGAAGAGAGACGATAGTATTTATGATACCTTTGACTATTGATGGGACGAAAAAAATCGTATTTTTAAAACGTAGCTGAAACGATACTTCTGTAAAAGATATATATTACTTTACTTTAAAAAAACCAGCAATTAAAAAATCGTTTTCTGGCGTGGTCTCCTAGCTCCTTGTGTAAATATATAACAAAGTTTTGTTTGTAATCCTATTTATTTATAAGCCAGTAAATAATAATTATTTCACTATTTATTTACTTAGCAATACTTCCCTTTGAACAACTACACCATAAAGCAGCTCGAAAGACTGTCCTCACAAAATTGTTCAGCTCGTTAGAGTTACCTCGTGCTACCATAGCATTTCATAACATTTCACAATGTTTTTTTTTGTATTTTTAAGTTTTGCCTACTATATTACTCAATAAATCCCAACATTTCGGAGTTATCACGCAATATATTGTCCCCCGACTATCTATATCATTATAATCCTTTCGATATGGATTTATGTATAATAGCGAAATGGGATCACTTATGGATTCAACACGAAATATTTGAAGCTCCAAGTGACTTGAAATTTGGCATACATTTTTGCGATGTAGGCTGTTACTAAAAATGTATTTCCCTAGATTTCCACGGGATACGGAACTACGCGGGTTGTACTGTGGGAATCAGCTAGTGTTTTATAAAATAGGTGATGGTGCACGCTTTGTTAGCTACTGCAGGTATTTCCATTAGATAATATCCCATGTCCGCGGCTGCAGTATCGCACAGATACGTATCTTCCTGTATGCGAACTATGTCACGGTTACCTATGTTTTGCATGGCGAAACAAAATGGCACACATAATGTACAATAAAACGTCCTATTTACAGTCTATTGTATTGCAGATTATTTAACAAGTGTTAAAACAGTATATTAATTCTTTTTAGTCATTTAATACATCCAACGTATATTACGTGATATAAAAAAAAATTAAGCAATTATTGCTTTTTTATATATACCTTCCTTCACAGCTTTCGACAAAGGTCTCTAATGCTTTCCATCTTTACCGTTTCTTTACTATACATAGCCATTTTGGTCCTGCTACTTTCTTCAGGTGGTCTTCATCATCGCTTTATTGGTCTTCATCATCGCTTTATTGGTATTCATATACTTCTTTCCCTTTCCGTGGGG
Source organism: Elymnias hypermnestra (assembly GCA_015832385.1). NCBI lineage: Eukaryota > Metazoa > Arthropoda > Insecta > Lepidoptera > Nymphalidae > Elymnias > Elymnias hypermnestra. The sequence continues at coordinate 589,737 of JACTOM010000056.1, forward strand.
TTTATGTCCTGTTCAAATTTATAACCAAACTGACTTTTTATCTTACACTTTAGTTCAAATAACTTTCTTTTTTCCTTGTAGTGGCTGAAACTTGATGTTAATACATTTTTTATTGATGATAGAATAGAGCTTGAATATGATCACACCTGATGGTAAATGATGACACAGTCTAAGATGGAAGTAATGGTACGTGATATGGATTCCACTCAGCATCGTACCGGAACAGAAATCTCTTTGCTTGGCAGTACGTCTTTCCTGGTAGAGTGGTAACTAGTCACAGGCGAAACCTCTCGCAGACGAATTAGAAATAGCAATTCCCTAATTTTACCCTACCAGTTATCCTGGACCTCTTCTATTGAAGTGGGTCACCATTGTACCTACGAGGCCGTGGAAATGACTTTAAACAATGAACAATTATCTTCACCTTTAATGGAATATGAATCAAATTTAAACCCCTTTTCCTGTACACCATACTCCACCATTATCAGCGCTGTTTCAGACTCACAAATCCGAATATATTACACTGAGCTTGTTTTATATTTCAAATGCTAAAACCCGCCCAGTCATGGCACCTGTAAAAATATCCAAGCGATTTAGCCACCGGACCGGAACATATCAGTTTCTCAGAAGGTCGCCACGCAATTGTGGCTTATATTACACGTGATAAAAATTAATTTGCGCCACCAATTTCGCACATTAGTCTCATTAATGCCAGTAGCAAAAAGTGGCTTCAAAGGGTATATGTAGAAATTCAATCAAGACCTTTTTGTCTGGTCTGGATTTCTTTTGCGTCAACAAGTTAAAGTGTAACTGAACTTCTAATTATAAACCTTTCATGACATCGCCTTGAAACATTTGAGGCTGAATACAAAATTTGGTAACTGGCAGCTGGGACATATCCAAGTAATGATGCTAAACTTCTTATTCTAGTAGTGATTACCACGCATTAATTGTTAAGAAAACTTCATCGTTTGAAAGATATGACTTTCTTTAAAGCCAATAAATAGGATGCCTGAACTGAGAACAAGTTTAATAACTCTATTCTAATACGTTGCATTAAACAAATGGCTCAGCTTTACAAGCTGCCTGTTGGCAATGTTACAAATCAATAGCAATTTTTTTATTTTTTACCTTAATTGGTAAATAATTCTTTGGTAAGATGTAAAAGGAAGTTTTCTAATCCGTTTACTATTTCACAGTAACTTATTATACACACTTAGCTTATTATTAAAACACCATCTCACATTAACTAACAACTTTTATTCTATTTAAATATATACAACTTGCACTACACTAATAATTACTTCAGTATTTGAATTTATACAATTTGGCATTACTACTCTTAAAACAACTACTTCATGAGACACAACTCGAAAGACTAACTCATACAACTGAATCCGCTTTTAAAATTATCTCTTATTGCATAACATTTCATAATATTGCACAATGTATTTGGTATTTTTAAGTGTAGCCACTATATTACCTAATAACAACCTCTAACATCTATCTATCTATCTATCTATCTGTATCAGTCTAACAAACTGCGCTGCACTTCAACACGTCGAAAAAAAATTCTTAAGTTTTTCTCCTTTCGTTAAGGAATCCTAAGACGGACTCATCCGAGACACTAGAGTCGAATGCGAAAGTTGAACACCTGGTGTCTCACCCATGGATAAAGAGGGTTCCGCTGTGTATTAGTGGGTATTACGAAGCCTTCTCCCTCGCCGAGTCCCACACTCCTGACCCATGCGAAAAAGAAAAGCTGTTAATACGACATCATTATCCTTTTTTGTCATTGAGAACATTGTGGTATAAAAGAAGATGTAGTGACTAAAATTGAGAAAGATATTCTTAGATGGTTTGGGCACGCAGAGAGAATGAATGAAAGGAGACTGACTAAAAGGATTTATGAGTCAAGAGTGAATGGGAAAGTTGAAAGAGAAGACCTAGGCGAACGTAACTCGGCCAAATCCAGGATATTTTAAATAAGGGCCAGGTCAATAGTAATCTGAATCGACGAACTTGTATGAAAGGTTTAATGATAATGAAAGAAGCGAAAGAGATATGTGAGGATCGTGACAAGTGGACGGATGTGGTCATTGCCTACCCCTATGAAAATGAGGCGTGATGCTGTATGTATGTATATCATTGTCCTAATTTCCGATATATTCGGGTGTTTTCCAAACATTTTTTTATAAGCTCTTTGTTTTGACAATTAGAAACAAAAGAAGTCCTATATACAAGAAACAAGTGATTCTTGTTCCTACACTTAAAATATTTAGATTTATTAAAAAATTTCCTTAGGTAATAAATAAAATTATCTGGTTTTTACTAATATATTTTTTTTAATTTAGTAATTCTATCTAGAAGCATCGTAGTACAATCTGCGGGGGAGCATGACAGATATTACGAAGATGGCAAAAAACGTTTTCACAAACACTTTTTGCTGGCAGACACGTTTTAAAACACAATGAACTCTTTAAATGCGGGTTAGGAAAACTCAGTGGAATTTTAATTGAGGACCGTATAAATACAAAAACTTTACAGGAAATTACAAAACGGCTGATTTGACGACGCTTATAAATAAATATCCCCATTACAGATTTGTTGTATATAGAAACAGTTTTTTTATATGTAGGTAAACTAGTAGAAATTGTTATTAAACGATAAGACCGCCTCTTGTTTTTTATATTACCTAAATATTTGTCTTTTGATCTAAAGTTGTGGTGTAGAAAACTAGTGAACAGAACGCATATTTAACGATCTCTCAGTTTTTAAAAATTGCAATAAAAATATGCATTTACTTAATTAAAATGAAACATCATGTGTGTAGTCTGTGTAAATATAAAAAAGTGAAATTCGGTTGAGTTTTGTACTTTATCACGGTTAAACGCAAAGAAAGACGCTGAGATAAGTTTCGATTCCTGGCTGGGTATGATTAGGAAATTGTGTTATACAGTTGGTCTGGACTAAAGGCTTCGGTCGTATCTAGTTACCACTTAACCAACAAAAATCGCCTGCCAATCCGCAGTGGAGCAGCATGGTGGAACTATGCTCTAAAAACCCTCTCTCATATGAGTGAGGAGGCCTGTGCCTAGCAGTGGAACGTTAATGCGCTGCTAATTACCAACAAAAGTCTCTAACCAAAAAAAACTTAAGTCTCAGACCGTACCGACAAGCTCTAACCATTCAGTGCTTAAAATATAATATGGCTTTCCTCGCCTGGTTACTTTGGTATTAGCAAGATGTAAATTGGCTTTAGAAATTTAAGTAAATTTCTAAAGCCAATTATCCACAGTGGTGAGAAATAATGTTTGCTTTAAAAAACATTTCTGCTGTTATTTCAATGCGTTAATCATGAATTATACGTGTGCAATTACTCATGTTTTTTTAAATGTTATTTTTGCAGAATGGACTCAATGCATTACACCTAGCAGCTAAAGATGGCCATATATCAGTTGTCGAGGAATTGTTAAAAAGGGGAGCAACAGTTGACGCAGCGACTAAAAAAGGTAATTTTGTAATTCATCTCTTGCATTTATCATTAACAATGAATATTAATAACAATTGTTATATTAATGATTAAACTAATGAAGTAATGCGTTTGTTAGTATATATAAAATAATTTAATTAAAATAACATTTTAAATAAAGGATACGAAAAGAATAGCCTTCAAAATATCGTTCCCATTGGTGAATTTGTAAACATTATAAACGATGCCAATTTGGCCAAATATTATTATTATAATGTTTCATAAACGATTAGAATTACTTAAATTATATTAATTGTAACTATTGGGGGAATGGTAGCTTCTTAAAAAATAAGATAATTAAGAAATGTATTTGCCGCCAAACGCTGTCATTGGTGGTTTATGCTAATGGCCTCATTAACGAAAATGTATACATAGTCCTAAAGTTAGTAAAGACGGCAGTTTTTAATCAACGTTAGCTACGAATTATCGTATTTTAAGTTAGTTGTGCTTTAAAAAGGGCTGCTCTGCGATACAAAGCTAATTGTATTTCTTTAAATTAAAACTGATGTCTTTTTAATATGTAATAATGATAATTGTGTGATATTTGTTTTTATATTTAATGACAATGGATGTTGATGATGTATTTTACTGTAATTTATATTAAATATAACATCCATAAATACAAAAGAGTAAAAGACTATGGAGTTTCTTGCCGGATTCTTCTCCATCTAGTCTGTAGGTTGTGAACCGGTGGTAGAGTCATTGACAAAAAGAGTTTACTGGAAGTAAAGAACATTTTAGTTTGGATATCGACCTAAATAAATTATAAAAATCCTACTTATTTATTTCTTTAATAATTTTCATACTAATTCATAAAATTGGGCTATATCCTATCCTATCGGACTATTAGAGAATTATATGCAATAAACCCGAGCCGTAAACACTTAACAATACTGACAATTAGTCTAGTAGTAAACTTGTGTACAGATGTAAACTTGGCTACAGATATGAGGTCCTGGGTTCGAGTCCCCGGTTAGACGAATTTAAAATTCGATATTGAGTTTTCTGTTAAGAAATTCTTACTTTTGATTATTTTTAGGAGTGATTCAACAACATTCAGTCGGTTCTTCTTACAAGCAATATGTACTGGTGTGAAGCCGTTCAGTGCTCATTTGTTTGCATCCGCGTTTCTGTCTAGAAGTAATCTGGCTACCTGCGACTACTAGACCAATGGATCTAGTGGTTAGCATGTTTGACTACAGACATGAGGTTCTGGGTTCGAGTGCCGGGTCGGGCCAACTTAAAAATCGAATTAAGTTTTTTTTCAATATTTACCAAGTTGGTGGTGTGGTCCACCACGTGCCTCGGAGAGCACGTTAAGCTGTCGGTCCTGCGCCTGATCTTTCTCCGGTCGTGTCGAATTGCCTTCTCATCTTCATCAAGGAATAGAGAGTGCAATTGTGTTAGCGCATGCATTTGTGTACTCTATGGAGAGTATTTACTCTAAAAACCAGTAGAACGTTAATGGACTACTACTTAGTTTACCTTTTGTTAAAATCAGGAAATACAGCACTTCACATAGCATGTCTTGCGGGGCAAGAGCCAGTAGCGCGGGCGCTGGTTCGCGCAGGCGCCAAAGCAGACGCTCAATCCGCCGCTGGATTCACCCCACTATATATGGCGGCACAAGAAAACCACGCCGGTTGTGTCAAAATGCTATTGGCAGCTGGCGCTAGTCAAACACTTGCTACCGAGGTACGTTGAAAACGTAGTTTATAGCTTAATAATAATAAAACCTTTAATGCCCTTGATTGTCCGGCCGCATTTTATTGGCCCCCCGTAATTTGCCCGCGCTTTTTAATGAATGATGCTAAAGCGGCTATTGGGACTTAAATGTTCATGAAAGACTTGTTGATTTTTATGTTTGCTAATAGTTAAACTATACAATGTTTTTATGGTTTTACCGTTACTAACGGTCACTTTGTAACTGACTTTTTTTTCTTTTTTCTATTGTCTGGTGTTATCTCTACGCATATTTTGTTACGTCAGTTATCGAGAAGCGAAATGGATGATACACATTATGACTTAAAATGAAAGAGCTGCTTTATTTCTGATTGGCCGAATTGAGACAGAACTATCGAATCATGTCAACTAGTAGTACAAATCTGGTAAGGGGCAATTTACGTCTTAACATTTCTACGCAGCATCGTACAGGAACACAAATCGCTTGCTTGGCGGTACGTCTTTGATGGTAGAGTGTTAACTAGTCATGACCAGCACAGACTCAGACAAATTAGAAAATGCAATTTCCTAAATTCATCCTACCCAGGACCTCCCCTAGCAAAGTGAGTACTCGCACTACTGCGCCAGCGAAGCTGTCAGATAGCCCTATTACAAGTAGTTTTCTGGCTCTACCATTGTTGTATTTCTATTAACTTGTATATCATTATGAAATACTTTTACAGGATGGCTTTACACCCTTGGCTGTAGCCATGCAGCAAGGTCATGATAGGGTAGTGGCTGAACTGCTGGAGTCAGACACACGAGGGAAGGTGCGATTACCAGCACTACATATTGCCGCTAAGAAAAACGATGTCAGAGCTGCAACGCTTTTACTCGAAGTAAGTTTGTTGAATCTTTACATATAACAAATCCTCATATGTCTGTTCGCGTTTAACACAATAATTCCTAAACTGATTTTACTGTGTTCGCGAAGAATATTTGTTTATATAATTTATCTAGGTTATGTGATAATTTTTGGAAATATAACAAAATTGTTGAGAGTTTCGGAAATCAAGCCACCTGTGAGCGTTTATCGAAAATCCTACCTACTCCTTCAGAGACAGAATAAAATAATCTATAGTTTCTCTTTTATAGATCTACAAAAAAAGTCTGAGGCATATATCTATCTTTTAAGAATAGTTCTCTATACCCATTCCATCTTCTAAATAAATGGTCACGTACAATATGATCATTGGTAAATTATTCAGACAGATCGATTATTAATCCGTATCAATCCGTATCGACACAACGTGACAGATCAGGGGCAGGACCGGCTTAACGTGCTCTCCAATTTTCCAACTTCTGGAAATTCAGAAAATTTTAATAGAAAACTCAATACCCATTTTTAAATTGGCGCGACTCGAGACTCGAACCCAGGATCTCATGTCTGTGGCCAAACATGCTAACCACTAGACCAATGAGACAATCATATCCAATACATTATTATATTTCTTTGCACCATTTAATTTAAATATTTAGATAAATATATTAGCTAAATATTAATGCGCACACAACAAATCGATCAATATTAAAAAAAAAGTAAAATAAGCAGCCTTTAACGTCCCACTGCTGAGCACATGTCTCCTTACTCGTAGGAGAGAGGGTTGTAAAGCTTAGACCCACCTCGCTGCTCCACTGCGGTTGGGCAGGCTACACATGTCCCAGAATTACTTCCGGGATATGCTGGGCTCCTCATAATCAAGCACTTAAGTTTCATTTTTATAGAGAAACTCCACTGAATCTGCCCAAGATGTGAACCTGCGATAACTATAAACTAGAGTTCACGCGTCTCACTACTAGACCATCAGGGCTCTTTCTTTTAAAAAACTATAGTGGCTGACTCTGTATTTATTTCAGAACGAACACAATCCTGATGCATGTTCAAAGTCAGGCTTCACTCCCCTCCACATCGCAGCACACTATGGGAATGTAGGAGTGGCGAAGGCTTTGCTGCAGGCAGGAGCGGACCCAGGGAGGGCGGCTAAACACAACATCACCCCCCTACACGTAGCCAGCAAGTGGGGACAATTGGCTATGGTTGATTTGTTAGTTGAAAATGGTGAGGATAAAATAGTTTATAGGTATATACTCGTACATCTAAACTAATATTATAAAGAGGAAATTTGTGTTTTTGTATGTTTGTAATATTTTCACACATAAACTACTGGATATATTTAAAACAAAAATTTCACCAATATCATACCTCTTTATTAAACCTTGTCCTATTAAATGGTATTTTTTTAATCGGACATTACGCTTCAAAAGTTATAATGAATTTAAAATCGTCGATCTAAGGAAAATAATATTATATTGTAATGTAGTAGTATAAGTAAGTAGCAGCCCCTTAATGTCCCACTACTGGGCCTGTGCGAGGCCTTACTCCGAGGAGCGAGGGTTTTTAGAGCACGCTGCTGCACATACCCAGCACGCTGCTCCACTGCGGATTGGCAGGCATAGTACACAAGTGCACTCTCTATTCCTTCACTCTCATAGTCCGATGTGATGTGAATCCGACACGACCGGAGAAAGATCAGGCGCAGGACCGACGACTTAACGTGCTCTCCGAGGCACGAAGGTGGATCACACCGCCAACTTCCCAACTTCTGGCAAATATTAAGAAAATCTTAAAATAGAAAACTCAATATTGATTTTTGAATTGGCCCGACCTGAGAATCGAACCCACGACCTCATGTCTGTAGTCGAACATGCTAACCACTAGACCAATGAGGCAGTTTGTAGTAGTATACAATATTAATTTTATTCACATGTCATCATATACACATATAGATAGAAAAGTAGTTAAAGTCTTTATGTATTCCAGAATGACAGTTCTTATTCGTCAGCGTAGTGTTTGGAATATTGTGTACACATATTATTATATCTGTCCCAAAGTAATTATAAACTTAGTGAAATAATCTTTTTTTGCACTTCCAGGTGCAAATATATCTGCTATGACACGCGATGGTCTGACGCCATTGCACTGTGCAGCGAGATCGGGACACAGTAACGTTGTGTCACGTCTGCTGGAGCATGGGGCACCTATCACCAGCAAGACTAAGGTATGTATATGAAATTACATAGACAACACGATATTTTTTACTTCTCAAAATGTTTTATGCAGCCGACCCATGTCCCCATCCCTATGCGGGATACTGGAGGCTTGTATATCTTTCACTGTAATATATAGGTATACAAGTGAAAAATTATCTTACTTTTTGGGACCGAAGTATTAAAAATAGCGTCTGATCCGAACGGGGGTATCAAAGTACCCCAGTTCGTTTGTATGGAAATCTTAAACAGAATCATCGAAACATCACGTGTATTGCGTTTCCATGAGGCGACTGAACGACATACGCAGCCGTACAATTTGAAAACGAAAGCAGTTTCTTACATTTGTCTCGTTCTTCTTACGGCAGTACCGCGTTTGTTTGAGTGTGAGAAATAACATGTCACTGGCAGACTACAACAAATGGGGCTACTGATAGGAATGTAGATAGATACCCACTGCTGGGCATAGGCCTCCTTACTTATAGGAGAGAGGGTTGTTAGAGCACAGACCCACCACACTGCTCCACTGTGGGTTGGCGGGCATAGTACAGAAATGCACTCTCTATTCCTTCACTCTCACAGTCCAATCTGACAGAAATCCGACACGGCCGGAGAGAGATCAGACGCAGGACCGACGGCTTAATGTGCTCTCCGAGCCACGAGTGTGGATCAGACCGCCAACTTTCTAATTTCAGGCAAATATTAAGAAAATCTTTATAGAAATCTCAACATCCATTTTTGAATTAGCCCGAGGCGGGGCTTGAACCCAGGTCCTGGTGTCTGAGGCTGGACATGCTAACTAGTAGACTAATGAGGCAGTTCAATATAATTATAAGATATGTATAATTAAATCTCATAAACCGTACAAATTCTTTTGTGCCTTCTCCAATCTACGAAACAATGACGAAGTGACGTGTCAATTGTCACACTTAAAAGCCATTAAAAATAAAAGAAGAGAGTTTGTTTTGAAATCTGTTTGGTTTTGTCACAGAACGGTCTCACGCCTCTCCACATGTCCGTGCAAGGCGAACACGTGGATACGGCCAAAGAACTGCTCGCAGAGGGCGCACCCATCGATGACGTCACCGTCGACTACCTCACCGCGTTGCACGTTGCGGCGCACTGCGGTCATGTCAGGGTAAGGTTACACTGAAGCTGTTATAACCACCGGAAACTTGAAATCGACTCAAATAATATTTATTGCGAGACTATCAGAATCAAAAAGTAAAAAAAATGAATAATAATTGCTGAATCTATCCAAAATGTGGTCAAAACTTAAGCGAAACAAAAATAATTCTCAATTTAAAAAAAAAATCCTTGATATGAATTAGGTTTATTATTACACGCATGGAGTCATAAATTTGAAACACGCGCACTACAATTTATTTTGCCATATAAAAGAAGCTCGTATGCGCCGAAAATTTGAAGAATGCGTACTAAAATTCATTTTTACACGTAAAAGAAGCACACTAAATTCGTTTAATTGGAACGCAATGGCACTTGCGTCACTAAAATTTTTTTAGTAACGTATACAGTTACCCTTAAATTGTGGGTACCTGGAAGAGTAATCTAGGCAAACCAATTCAAATAAATTTCCTATCGCAGGTAGCAAGATTACTTCTAGACAGAAACGCGGATGCAAACGCACGAGCATTAAACGGCTTCACACCGCTGCATATTGCTTGCAAGAAGAACCGGCTGAAAGTTGTTGAATTACTCCTCAAATATGGTGCAAGTGAGTAGAATTTCAGACCTTTCAATGTTTCTTTTGACGTGAGAATGTCTTTTGACTTTTATCATATTCCGCCTAACCCGAGCGTGCAAGCGAGTGCGCTGAATAGATTGAGAGGCGCGATCGGCCTTATTCCATTGCTTATAACAAGTGTTCAGTTATTGACTCATATATATAAGTACCATATATTTGACCCAAAATTATTCCTACTTTCAGGTAAATCAGCAACAACAGAATCAGGTCTGACACCACTCCACGTGGCATCGTTCATGGGTTGCATGAACATTGCCCTCGTGTTAGTTGGTGCTGGTGCTGACGCTGATGCTGCAACAGCCAGAGGGGAAACTCCTTTGCATCTGGCAGCTCGAGCACATCAAACAGATCTCGTCCGTGTATTGCTGAGGAACAATGCTAAGGTACCATTAAAGAAAACGGATACCTCTTTGAAAAAAGGAGAGAAAACTTACTTTTATTTAGGGATTTTGGATCGTCGAAAGCCTCTTCTGTGGAGAACCAGTGTGCCACCGGCTAATATACATATATATATGACAAATATTGTATTTACACGCTTAGATCTACGTCTTAATATTAATTCATAAATCTATAAGGAATATTCAAATAAATACAATATTACTGTCTTCTTATATGCCCTTTCTTTAACTTTCTTTGAAAATCAGTGAAGAGAAAAAGGATGACAAAATCTCTATTACTTCACTATGTAAAATGTACAGCCATTTCTATATATTAACAATTAATATTCCGTTCCATTATAAAAAGAAGGTCATCTGAGGTGGTTGTCCCGACCCTCAGAATCGAGGAAACGAAGCAAGGAGGAGGAGGAACAATTAATATAGTTTGAAATAAATAAATATGCTAATTTTCACAGGTGGAAGCTAGGGCTCGTGAAGAACAAACACCTCTCCATGTGGCAGCCAGATTGGGACACGGCGATATAGCAGCACTTCTGCTACAGCACGGGGCACAAGTTGCTGCAACCACTAAAGACAGATACACACCTCTTCACATCGCTGCTAAAGAAGGTAATATAAAAAAACGAGTGTACTATAGACCACACGGCTAAAATAAAGAATATTTATATTGCTATCAGCGAATACTCCAATAATTTGGTTATATCACCCGAAAACAGCCAGATCAGCCTGGAGAAATTGGTTGTGGTAGGAAGTGTCGAAGTTAAAATCACAAGGGGTCGCTCACCCACCCGTTGGATCGAACAATTAAAGAGTACCATGAGAACACTTCCAATAGCCCTAAAAGAGCCGAGAATTTAGAGAGATGGAAGCAGCGAGTCCATCCAGCCACTAAAGCATACCGGAACAGGCACGACCTTCAGGAATGAAGTTTACGGAAATGACTATGTATTTGGTTCGCCTTATGTACGCCTTTCCCTCTCACAATTTTCATAACGAATTCACCAGCTTCCTCCACAAGTCAAGGGTGCGTAAAGAAGATTTACTTCAATAAGCAAGAACTCGATCGCGTAACGCGAACAAACTCGCTAACAGACTGATGTATATATTCATGTTTCATGCATAGGCTATGGAAGGAAGAAATAAAGAAAATGTGCACCCTCTCTCTTGCTTCTACAGTGTGATGCAGACAACAGACCAGGACTGCGTCTTAGATATACTATTCGTAGTTTTTTAAAAATGTTACTTCAAAAATTTAATTCGAATCTTAAACTCATTAATTGGTCAGAATCCTTTTACGTTAGCTATCGATAGATGTCGCTGTCATGCGAAAGCGTGTTTTAGATCACTAAACTAGACTTGAATTAGCAGACTACTATCGAGTTATAATAAAGACGGTTACAATTTGCGGATTTCATCACATTACCTCTGGATCGGAAGCTACGTAGATAACAGCGGTGGCAACACCTAGTTCATATGTTACATATATTTTGTTTCTCTTATAGGCAAAGAAGAAGTTGCGTCAATTCTTCTAGATCATGACGCTCCAATAGAGGCTGAAACACGAAAAGGCTTTACTCCACTCCATCTGGCGGCCAAATACGGTGATATTGGCGTTGCAAGACTGCTACTAGCACGTGGAGCACAACCTGATGCACCAGGGAAGAGTCACATCACACCACTACACATGGCCACGTACTATGGACATCCGGACATCGCACTACTCTTGTTGGACAAAGGTATTTTAAGAGAAAATAATGTTTTTTAATTTGTTTTGAATATTCTTATACGTACGAGTGTAAATACAGTAAATATATTTGGAATATTACGGCAATTTCTTCAAGTGAGGCATCCTTGTATTTAATGTGTAATTATTGAACAATAATAAATTTTAAAAAGCTAAAAGTGCGTGCGCACAATGTACACATGTCAGAAGTGAAACTTCTTTGGCAAACTACGTCTTGTTTATATTTATACCAATCTAAAACTTTAGATTTCCGAGAATGAATGCAAATAATTTATTGAAATCTCAAATGACGAATTGTAAATAAAAATGCCACGTGTTTTTTGTCAATATTAGATATTATTCATTAATTTGTTTTTTAATACAAAATTTGAGAATTTATGAAATAGTTTTATTTTATATTTTATGAAAAATAATATATTAAATTATTATATGACGAGTGGCAAATTAATATGCCGTATGTATTTGTAAATATTAAAACTGTCTCAAAATGATATAAATTTTTGTTAATTCATTTTAAGGCTCATCTTCGTGACGCTGATCCACGCGTTTCATCTCCAAAAACTTTACCCACCCTAAAGAAGTATCACTTCAATAAATGAAATTTGATGTGTGTCGTTATATTTCAAGTATTTTACATAAGACTTCAACATATTATATACCTTACTATAGAATCACTTTATTCATTGGTATAAATTACATGAAAATTCGTTCATTCGTTTTATTGCAATCAGACTACCGGAGAGACTAACAAGATTGTTTTGTGACATTTAAAATTGTTGCTCATTAGATAATGAGCTTGCCTCCAAACACGCTACTATTAGTTTGTGGTTTTTAAAGTTATTTTAATTTTTATGTTACTTTCATTATTCGCCAGCTAATTTGTTTATGTATCCGCTAGTCTTCATGTGTGTATAAGCTAGATTACCTATTTTACGAACAGGTGCCTCGCCTCATTCTTTGGCGAAGAACGGACATTCGGCGCTGCACATCGCATGTCGGCACAATCATCCCGATATCGCGTTTGCGTTATTGGAACATGGTAGGTATAGAAAACTTCAATACCTATTCATATATAAAACATATCTATATATATAAACGAGATATCCAGATATCTATTGACTCATCACGATACCACTGGAACCATAAGGCGTAGAGACTTGAAATTTGGTAGGAATATTCCTTAAGTCGAGTAGAGGTCAGCTAAGAACTCATTTTGCGAAAGTCCATTCGCAAGGGGGGTTGCGGGGGTGTTAATTAAAAAAAATCTAATTTTCACATGAAAAAAAATCAAACTTTACATTTACATACTAAATCTGTTATGGTTTTACGGTAATATAAATGAAATTGGTACACTGCTAATCTAGAGCCTGAAAAAGGACTATAAACTCTTTGCAGTAATACACAGCAAATAGCTCAGTGAAGTATTTTTACGTATGTTTCTTATTTGTAAAACAATTTGCCTAAATTAACAAAAATGCTATCCAAAAAATATTCCACGCAGACGTAGTCGCGGGTTCAGCTAGTGTACTTCTGTAAAAATATTCTCTTGTTTTGTATTCATATTCTCTTGTAACCAGATGCGGATCCAAGCGTGAAGTCAAAAGCCGGATTTACACCATTACATATGGCAGCTCAAGAAGGCCACGAAGATTGTGTTGAAATGTTAATCGAACGAGGGGCTGACGTCAATATACCTGCTATTAATGGTAAGATTGAACCCTATTCCCAATAAAGCAGTTTTATATAAAACAAATTTCAAATATAAAAAGGTTAAAAAAATTAAAAGTATCGATACGATAAAAGAAAGAAGTGTATAAAAAATAAAATTAGAAAAGCAAAACAAAATATTAAAATAAATATTGTTGTGTTGTGTCAAATATTGTTGTAAACAAAATATTAAAATAAATATTGTTGTGTCAAATATTGTTGTGTTGTGTCAACGTCTGATCGAGCTCGACAGTCATAACGAGCTCGATCAGACGTTGACACATTTATATTACTTATTACTATATAGATTTCAATTTTTTGACCTGATTGATAGTTTTTTTTTTTACTTTTTAGGGCTCACTCCGGTTCATCTTGCGGCATCAGAGGGCCGTAACACAGTATTGAAGTCACTTCTTGGAGCAGGAGGTCGATGTGGGACTCGAACTCGGGACGGGTACACGCCACTCCATGCTGCAGCTCATCACGGACACCACGCCGCTGCTAAAACTTTATTAGAAGCCGGTGCTGACGTCACTGCTAAAGCAGCACATGGGTACCGTTATTTATATAAATCTTCTCAGTTGTATGTGACTGAAATTCTCCTGAACAGCTTTACCGATTTGGAAAAGCGAATTGCAAGAGTACCGATGGATTCAAGAATGCTTTAGATTAAAAATGTAATTCAATAAATAACAACTTTCTATGGGATGACAATTTTAAGCACAGTAGTTACTCCTATATTATGGTTATAAAAAAGTCATTATAAGTTTACGTTGTGTTTCTTATAGGAATTAAAAATCGTATTTCAATTTTTTTTTTTCATTGAAATAGTCTTTAACATTATAAAGTGATTTGTGTATAAGAGCCTCCTTAACATGTTTGTTTAACAAAGGGTCATTTCTAGTTACGAATATGTTCAACCGTAAATAATAAATTACATATCGTAGCTTAAAAAATAGGAATTGCTTCCAGGCGGCGTATTAGGTCCTTTTTTATTCATCGTATACATTAGTGACCTTTATTGCCATATTTAAAATAAAAGCAAAGTGAATTTTTTTGTTAAGTTGTGTATTTATTTTCAACAGATTTACACCCCTACACCAGGCAGCGCAACAAGGTCACACTCTCATCATACACATACTACTGAAAAGCAATGCGGATCCAAATGCTTTATCTGCAGTAAGTCTAATAACATTTTAATTTGCTAAGCTCAAGAAAGTATACTTCAAATAAGCCCTTTATAAATAATTTTATTACGTTTAACTATTTATATAATTAGGATTTTGCTCCTTTAATACCTTTTGGGTAATGATTTCTGGATCTTTTGTGTTCTACAAAATGACGTCACAAAAGATTTTTGTTACACAAAATTCATTTTTTTCGCGTTTTGCTTCTCGAGTCGAGTCTCTTTTTGATAGATTTGTGATACTTCGATGATCAGTTATCATCGGAAAATCTAATTAAGTACATTTTATACAGAATGGTCAAACAGCGTGTGCGATAGCTGATCGCTTGGGATACATCAGCGCCGTTGAAGCTTTGCGACCGCTCACTGAGAATACTTTAAGCCAGGCTGTAGGTGATACTGGTAAGTACCCTATTTTAAATATTTCCTTATTTTAAGTCATTGATTATTACAATATGTTTAATTAACCCTAAGTATCGAAAAATTACCCGTGATCCTAACGGGGGTACCAGAAGATTGCAATTTATTTGTATGGAAATCAGAAACAGAGTCATCCGAACATCACGTATACACCCGTGCGCTTCCAAGAGGCGACTGAAAGACATTTGCGGCCTCACAATTCGTCGAAAACGAAAACTGTCAAACATTTGTCTCGCTCTTTCCTTAAGGCAGTACCGCGTTTGTTAGAATGAGAGAAATAATATGTCACTAGCAGTTTAAAACGTGCTTATAAAAGGAATGTAGATGTTGCGTATCAACCATTTGGGATTCTAGTTATCAAAAACAATATTCTGAAACGATTATCGCTTTCGACGATAAAAAGACAAGAAAAGCTTTCTTTATACTGCTTTTACGTTTACTTAAAATATGAAGAGCGTAGCTATTTTAATACTCAACTTATTAAGTTAAAACTCATACATAGGAATTTCAAATCCCTTGTACAGATGGTTAAAAATCCAAATAAATAAATCAATTCGATACTTCTTAATTATATTTAACTATTTTTAAAATCAATTGAGTTGAAAAACAATTTTTCTTACCTATTAATATTGCTATGAAATAATATCAGGCGCATTACTATTTTTTCGCTACGTATTAATCGAATTATAAGTACAGATTGATAATAGATAGTCACATACCTATCTAAGAAAGATTCGCTTAATATTATTAAAAAAATATTATTTTGTTATTATGGCACTTTAATTTGTTGATATTGATTTGTTATACAATGTTTAAAACGTAAGGTACGGTATTTTTCAATGCATCTCTGACATAATTGTACGCCCTTGAATCTAGGCCATAGATAATGGCAATGCATTGTGTCCTATGTACGGGGCGTATATCTTTGTAATGTTATTCTATTAGTCTTCTATTAGTACTGCGTCATGTTATTAGTATGTATTCTGTAATTTTAGTATTAAATCCAAAATTTGGATGTTAAATAAATGCTAAAGTGTTTACCAAACCTTTTAAATTGATAAACAACAGACTTGCAAAAAAAAAAACACAATTGCTAATATTTAGTTCAACCCTTAAATATTGTTAGGCACAACCCTATCATTCACAGGAGAGGGTTATTAGTTCAGAGAGAAACATCGATATTCGTTGTGAATTGAAAGCTTTTGTGGATATCAATATTAATTTAGCTAAAATTAAACCGGGTCGTGTAACTTTGCAAAGTGATCTAAAAATGACAATATTAAACACATTATTTTATGCTTCTAACTTAATTCGCAAGAAATTATAACTTCCTGAGTGACCACAAAATTGAAGTACTTGTTCAGGAACTTGTTGGTAGACGACAAAACTGTCGAGCATTTCGTCAAGCATTTAATAATTCCATCATTCTTTAGCGTTTTGTAAATATGCATATTAAATTAGGAAATACGTTATTTCGAATTTGTAGAAAGTTTTGTAAGGCTTGTGTAACTGAATAAAATAAATTGAGAGTTATACAAACACCCACAATTTCCTCGGAAAAGTCCCTTCATTCGAGCTTTGAGAAACAACAGCGTGCGCGCAAACTTTTGATCTAAATCCGCACCCAGTGCTAAATTTAATGATATCCGCCAACCGTGCATAAATTCAAAACTGGACAATCGCCAACTAGAAAATGAAGACCACACAAAAGTACACGCGAAACTAATGTAAAGCCAAACAATCTTGATACTTAAACCCTTCTTAATAAAATTGAAATTCCAATTCTGTAATTTAACCATAATTAAACTTAAGTGGATTATAGTTGCAATGAATTTACCGAACATGTCATATTTGTAAGTCGTATAATTGTTTATCACGGTTATTTTAATCGCAGTTAAGATGTGTTGACGTATAACAGACGTTAACTGAATAAACGCATATAACACTGTCGGTATACTCAATTAGCAGATGAATGAAGACTTATCAATTAATATTGATCTAGTGAAGCCACAGTCAGGGCGTAATAATGCGTGAGTTTATAAAGAGATTGTAGATTCGTATCTACTGAAGGTATTCATGAATTAGTTGTCAGGAAATATTTATCTAACACTACTGAATTTACTTGAAATGTAGATCCACACTTAGGGAAAAAAATAGAGCATGATTTGAAAATCTGTTATCCTTCCTAATATTATAAATGCGAAAGTAACTCTGTATGTCTATTGCCCTTTCACACCAAAGCTACTGAACTGATTCAAATGAAATTTGGCACTAATATAGTCTAGAACCAGAAAAAGGGCATAGGTAACTTTTCAATACGAAGGAAGGGTTATAAAGTATGGAATCATCGTCATTTTTAGAGCTAGAAGTTTAAAACCTATTTTTTAATGCTGTTTAATCGATATAAATAAGTAAGACATTCAAAGTTTGTAAAAGTTTTACCTCCAAAGGTGTAAAATAACAATGCTTACTATTATCAATGTGAAAGTAAGTCTGTCGGTCTATCTGTGTCGAATTGCAATGAAATGCTGCAAATAGCTCATTAAAACACATAAGTGTCTTCTATGTAAGATTATTAAAAAAAGCTACTCAAAAACACTATTTCATGCGGATGAAGTCTCGTGCAAAGTCAGTAGTAATATAAATCTTTATACTTTATAGCAATACTAGCTGATACGCGCTACTTCATCTGTGTACACTTAAATGTGGGACTTAAAATAAAGTGACACGATATATATATATAAGGTCACTTATCTCAATTGATCAAGACCATAGAAATAAATGTCAATAAATGTTTGTAGTTGATAAAAGCATATTCAATTCATCTTCATACTCGGTATTATCATGCGTTTTGTAGACCGAAAAATAAGTCTTATAAGAAAACAGAATTAGATAGATAGATAGATAGTATTCTTTATTGAACACCACGCTAAAAATAGATTAACAATTACTCAGTATAAGGTACTTTTAGTGTGCAATTGGGCGGCCTTATCGCTCATTAGCGATCTCTTCCAGACAACCCTGGCGTTAGGGAACCCGTCAAAGAAAGGAGAGAAAGGTAAGCGGTGTGTTTAAATAAATAGGCTTACAATTTCTAAAAAAAATCTGTAATTCTATTTATTCATCCTGATGTTAATCTTGTATGTTAATATCACTTCGGTAGTAACAAATAATATTCCACTACACACTTCTTAAAATTGGAGATACTCTGGCATTGACGAATTTTCACAGGAAGCGCGTCCCATAAGAGAAATAAAAGAGAAGAGAAATAAAAGAGAAGAAAAATAGAAATAAAGTTTATAAACCTTTTATATAAAAAGCGATATTTTTTTTATAATAATATACCCACTATACCAAACGATGTATAATAAAATAGTACGCAGATATGACTTCCATAATTTGCCAATGATGTTTGTTATTCTCTCGGCATTACGTAAGAGTAGCAATGAGGTGGCCTTTTGCCACTTGTCGCTGATTTGTAATTCTAATATATACTAGAAGCCAGCTCGATAAATCGGTGTGTATAAATAAACATCTCGTTATAGTTCTGGGGCAAATAGCTGACTTATAAAACAGTCGGTTTCCAAAACTTTGTAGCAAATTAGTGGGACTTGAGTTAGGCAGGTGATAAATTGGATTCAGTAATTTATGCTCAAAAAATCTACAGATGTGAGAGTAATACTTTAATCACAATCTCCCTATATACTCTTTATACGATCTTATTCAAATCTTCAATCGTTAATAATATACTTTTTGATTCATCCACTTAAGTTCAAATATTAATTTTTATATAAATAGGAATGGACCATTTTTTTTTTATAATACCTGGGTATGCGTAAATTCAGTAGCCGAAGAGATTGTGAATGAAGAAACCTTCGTTATACATGTTTATAAAAAAAGAACTTCAAAAACATACCAATTTTTCTTTTAATAATTGCTGAAATATTAAAAATATACAAATAAAGTTCATTATTGGAGTAAATAAATGAATTTGCACTATTTGACTTTATGAACTATTTAACTATATTTGTTTAACTTTATGTAGTTGTACTAACTATTAATAAAGATGGTGATTATGTTACAAGAGTTCCCTTTTTTAAAATATTTTGAGTTAGTATTTAGTTTAATAGAACTCTATTATCATCCTTTTTACTTTTAGTAGCATATGGAGTTTAATATTAAATTTGTTAAGAAGGAATTTCGGCTATAATGGTTCATCTTTGTAATTACCTAAGATACTGTTTCTTTCTTTTAGGTTTAGTAAGTTTAAAGAAGATAAGTTACTACCGCTACCATAAATTATACTACTTCGTAAATCTCCCCACTTGAAAAATAATTACTACATCAATAACAGTCAACGCTAAAAATTTATGGAATAGCATCAGATTGGAAGTAGCACATATAAACGTTTTACTGAAACAATTACAAAGATCTCAGCGTAATATAAAAATATAAATCAAAATATTCTTTATTCAAGTAGGCTCAAAAAGATTAAAAACATTTGAAAACATTTGATTAATCAGTAGTCTGTCCGTTGGTAACAAATCCACCACCGGTTCGGAAAGTTGAATCCGCTGAGAAGAAACCAACAAGAAACTCAACTACTTTTAAAGATAATTTTATATGTTACAATGATTAATATATTGCTTCTGTGAGCATCTGGAATCAAATCGAAACATTTTTATCGCTTAAATAATCTTTAAGGCAAATCTAAAACTGATTGCGATATCTTATTAAAAAGCCTCATTCTCAACTCGACAAATGATTTTTGAACCTTCTTCACTCTAAAATATTTCACTTTTTTTGCGGTATAAGTGAATATTTTTACGGACATATAAGATGCAAGCAGAACCCGCGACTTCGACAGCGTTGAATGTTTTTTTCATAGGTTTTCATGGGTTTCATTTTCATTAATTTCGGCAAATTGCTTTACAAATAAAAAACATACGTATAAATACTTCAATGAGTTATTTGCTTTGTATTACTGCAATGAGCTTGTAGTCCTTTTTCAGGCTCTAGATTATCGCTGTACCAAATTTCAATCAATTTCGTCAAAATCCGTTCTTAGCTGAGCTTTACCTCGTCAAAATATTCCTACCAAATTTCAAGCCTAAGCCTTATGGTTCCAGAAATATCGTGATGAGTCAATAGATACCTGGATATCTCTTTCATAAATATAAAATAATCTTTTATAAATTTATATCTTAGTGAAGCTTAAGATCCTAATTGATATATGGCACGTATTGCTCTTTTTTTGTAAACTAAATATAGTATCAATGTCCGCAGTCTTATGCCATATCAGAATGCCGTAAGACATAATGCTATGAAAATAAGCGAAATACACCATTTTGGCAGTTTCAACATTAGTGTATAACTTTTCTAACAGCAAATAGTAAGAATAATTATCTATCACTTTTCTTATGTACCATAACAGCTGAACTATCCACACAAATTCTGTTTGTTATGACGTATACTTGGTTATATAATTATTAATATTATTAAGGTCAGTGGGATCAAATTCAATGCACAATACTTAAAAAGGGTTAATTGCAAACGTGTTATAAATTATTTCAGTTATAAGTAGACCAATAAAGCGTGCTGTAGGCGCTCATAATCATGATTAATTCATAGAAATATTACAAAAACAATACATTCAACTTTGACCCACTTTGAAAGCCATTGATAGTCTGCGCTCAACAAAACCGGTAAAGCGAACGTAACCTGCTTATCCAGAGTGTATTGTACGCAAATCATTTGTGGCCCATAACCATATTACTATGCATAATGCATAACTATTACCTATTGTAAACACCATATGTTTGTTGGATACACGACAAATTGACTATAAATTGTTCTTTTCAATCATTCAAATTGAAAAGGGTGGCATAATTTAGATAGATAGAAAATACTTTATTGTACACCACACAGGAAACATAAAACAGAAACTAGGTAAAAGAGAAAAGGCGGTCTTATCGCTACACGGCCATTTTTACCAGGCAACCTTTGGGTTAGAGATATTGCTCATATGTAATGCGATTGGTGGTGTAAGCTAAACATAAATATATATAATAAACACAAAGTGACAAGTAATGAGATTTAACCTGCCTTTTAAATATTTGCAATGATTTAGCATTTCTAATAGATAGAGGGATATTGTTCCATATATTAAGGGCGCTGATTGAAAATGACTGGTCGTAAAATTTTGTCGAATGACTAATTAAATTTAACTTCAAATTTTGAGTCTCTCTTATGGGCCTGCAGTCCGATGTTTTAAAAACAAAATTTTCTTTTAAATAGAAAGGCGATGTAGGATTGAATAGAACACAGTACAGAATAGAAAATAACAGTACAGAACAATAAAACCACTTGAGCTTTGCACGAAACTGAGAGAAGTGGTCATATTTACGCAATCTAAATATGAATCGTATTCATAGATTTTGAAGACTCTCAAGTTTGTCTAATTGATTCTTCGTCAAGTCAGGGTATCTTACGTCAGCATAGGGTAGCTTACATCAACATAGGATAGAAAGAAGAAGAGATTGTGCTAACATAACTTTCGTAGGAATACGAAGAAACCATCGTAAACGGCGTAGAGAACTTAATGTAATTTAATGTAGTCTTAGAAAATTTGATCGCACTGAAACACCTTGTACTGCGTATACAGCTTATGATGTTTCGTTTTACAGATGTTATGAACAAATTAAATTGTAGAATAGAAATGAAAACAATTTTTAGTCCCTAAACTTCAAATTTGTGTACATTTCGAAAATCGAGTGTCCAAAATCGAGAATCGATAAAAGGTTTGTCAATTCTTTATTTAACTACCGACTTGTATAGTCACGCACAAATTGTCTGAATTTATTGATGCCCTTCCTTTGCGTGTAATATAAAATTAGACATGTGTTGGTTTATTATATTACCTAAATACATTTTAGGCTGTGTTATATGTCATAGATTTTACTATAGAGAACATTAACTATAGAGAAAGAGATGCCTATCATAACAAGTTAACATAAATTATCATACCCAAAATACTAAAATGACGAAGCATTTGACCTTATTTATTTCTATATATCGCTCCTTTGAAGAAATAGTGACAAAATTCAATAAAAGATTATTTGACAGAAAACCGTTTAAAACAATTCTGTATTCTGGGGAGGAGGATGTGCATAGAGGAGTGTTGGTGTAAACACTTATGTATGGTTGTCAAAGTTGGATATGGCAGAAGAAGCATAAAAGTAAATAAATGCAGTCGAGATGAGAGATTTGAGAAGATTGAGTATATCGAAACTGAGTATTAAAAAAAGATTGTGGTATAAAAGGAGACGTAGTGACTAAAATTGACACAGGTATCCATAGATGGTTTGGGCACGTAGAGAGAATGAATGAAAGACTCGGACAAAAAGGATTTATGAGTCAAGAGTGAATAGGAAAGTCAGGAGGGGAAGACCAAAGCGAACGTCGCCGGACCAAATCCAGGACATTTTAAATAAGGGCCTGGTCAAGAGAAGTCCGAAGAATTTGTATAAAGGGTTTAATGAGGATGAAAGAAGCGAAGGAGATATGCAAGGATCGTGGCAAGTAGAAAGACGTGGTCTCTGCCTACCCATATGGGAATGAGTCGTGCTGATATGTATGTCTTAATTAATGACACAATTTAAAGAAACTATTTTAACAGATAAATGATTTGATTTTTTATCGATTTAATTAAAAGTTCATGTCACAAGAAAATATTGTATTGTAAACTATTCAAAATTTTGTCTATTGTAAACTATTCTGTGTGGTTGTGCGTGTGGGTGTATATTTATTTTGTTTTATTTATCCACTTTATATTAATTATTAAAAATTTGTGGTCCAACAACATCTTTTTGGTCGATTTCAATATATGTTTGTGTCATAAGGCAATATATTGTAAACTATGCTGGATTTTGTTTCTGTGTGCTTGTGCGTTGGATGTATATATTTAGGTAGTTAATTTATACTCTTTAGAGCAAGCTTAATAAATAGTGTGAGGTAAAAATAAGGTTTTATCGCTTTGTAGCGATCTCTTCCAGACAACCATAAGGGTATAGAAGGACGGAGGTAGGCAGTGTACATTAAGAATATAATTATATTAAACTACTTGTATACAATTCATATGATATAGTATAATAAAACGAAAACCCTTATTCGCTATTTATTTCCACTAATGCATGGTCACTTTAGCTGCGCCTACATCACCATCAGTCGCATTTCCATGGATCTCCAATCGACTAGTCATTATCTAATCTATCCTCAATGGAAGTCATAAAGATGCACAACTAGATGCAGATACATTCCTATCGTCATTCCGTGAACATCGTAACGAAGTTTGTGATAAAAGTTGTTTAGTGAGATCCTCCACTGGATTGATGTTATCATATTTAAATTGATTTTATATCGGTGAGTTTGATTACAAAAAATTATTAAATTACTACTGTTACTTCACACTCTCACCCATTAAATAACTTGTTCCATTTTTCAATCAGCAATAAGATATTTTTATAAGATGTCTTGATGTTAATACAGTTTTATGAAATAATAAATTTATGTTTAGATATATAACATTTTTACTGCATTATCTATAGAATGTTCACGTAAATGATTTGAAGGTTTATTGAAGTGAAACTTCTTTTGGCGTATGAGGGTAAAATTTGTACGGACGAAACGCGTGATTAGTGTCACGAAGATGTGCAGCGTTTTTTTATACTAATTCGTTTGAAGGTTAGATTGTTTTAATATTCACACTTAAAATGTAGCATTTCAATTAGTCATTTAATCATGGCATTTTTATTAATTTTCGACAATTTTAATATTTTAATGATAATTAAATTCATTAAATTCCTAACATGTTCCCTTTTTGCTCTAAGTTTCGGAAATCTAAAGGTTTAGATTTGTATAAATGTAAACAAGACTTAATTATTCGTACTTTTAATTTTTATGTAATGACTTTATAAAGTTACTACTAGATGGCGAAGGAATTACCTACCTTATATAATTGGAGAAGATTTATTAGCTCGCTGGCGCAGTGGTGCGAGTTCTGCATTTGCTAATGGTGGCCCCGGGTTCGATCCCCGATTAGACGAACTTAGGAAATTGCATATTCTAATTTCTCTGAGTCTGGACTGGTTGGAGGCTTCGTTCGTGGCTTGTTACCACAGTACCAGCGAAGACGTATCGCCAATTGATTTGTATTCCGATGCTATGCTGCTTAAAAAACCATAAGAGGTACACCTTGCTACACGCCTTTACTAATATATATTGTACTGTATAATGCACCAGCTGTTCATCAGCGAGTAATTCTGGTAATCCGCAAATAGTTTTGTAAATCGTGATGCAAGTTGCAGGTGATATGCAATATTTTTAAGAATTTTGTCCAATAAGTAATGTATCATAAATTATTCAAGTATAATTTTAGGTGCAACAAAATAGGGAGTGGTTGTTGCTATGATTGGTATCGATTGAGTTTCTATGACTAACTACTTCTACTAATAAGTTCAGAGGTTAAGTTCAGTAATTCGTATTTAGGTTAACGTTATCATCGGTTTGTGTGTGATATTTGCTCTAATTTGCAATAAACTATATCTAGTATATTGTAAATTAGATATATCTATCTATTGTGGAAGTGTAAGATACAGTAAGTTTTAACAGATTTAAATTCATCTATAAATTGGGACTAGGGGGACGAAAAATACTGTGCGACCTATTCTTAGATCTAACAAACATGCAAGATATAGAATATGAGGTTTCATAAATTAAATACTAGAAATGCCCCACGGTTTCACCCGCGTACTGATATCGTGGCAATGGAATGTCTACTCTCGGACTTATTTTTTTAGATTGACATTTTTAAATTCCTATATCTTTGGAATGGAATATTCTATATTAATAATTTGAAAAGTATTTTACAGGTATTTAAAACGGTCTTTAATAGGATATGGATTAATACAGAGGTATGAATAATATAGTTTGATTATTATCGGCACTTTTGTTAACTTTTCAAATGTAAAAAAGTAGTTATAGTGACATAACTATAGTAGTTGGACATATGGTATCGCTGACTTTCTAGTAGACATTAATACGTTATATAATGTAAGAACATTTTTTGTTCTATCATCATTAGTTTCCGCTGCGCACGCGACTTGGGTTACATTAATTAATTTTGATTAGGTATCTCTATTTATTTTTGAGAAAGTAATATAGCCTATGTCACTCAAAGGAAATGTGTTATATATGCTCATACCTATACATATAAAATACCTAACTTAGTAACATTCAGTATTATCATTCTATATTGTTATTAGTACTCACTCATTATAATTGTAAACAACAATTAGTAGATAAGGTTCGTTACAATAAACAAGCTAATTAAGTTAACAACCCTCTCACACCCTCCAGGTCTCATCCCTACCACATCGTCCTATATAAATACTCCCTCATTCCCAATTACACACACATTCTATATCCAACACTCTTAGTTCTAATATCGTTACTCTGTTTCTCATTACTTTGTTTCTCATTACTCTGTTTCTTTTAAATCGTAATTAAGTTATTGTTTAGTTTTATTTTAAATTATAAAGTTAAGTGAATAAATAGTTTTTAACAAAAAGGACAAGTTTGTTTAACTGCCATATAACAAATGCATTCTATTGGTAAAAAAGTGTTTAAAATCAGTCCAGTAGTTTTGTGTGAAACAAACATACAAAAAAGAAATTAGTTTAGATAGAACATTAAAAGGAAAAGTTCATTAAAATTCTATTCGTGTATTTAATGTGTCTTTTCACTTTTCATATAGTAGTTTTCCCGTCGTTTGTGTTTTCATTGGGAAACAATGGCGTAATGCCAACACTAACCCGAGGTTGCATCTGTCACGAACCGCCTGTCGCACATTGTTTTGTACTCACACATTGTTTATGCGCTGTTTTTTAGGTTAATATTGATTTACTACGCCTTACAAATAGATCTTAAGTGATATCTTCACATTTTCCCAGTGGTAGTGGAGCGGTAACGGCGTGATAATTAAAGAATGTTTCAACTTTAATAAAAAATGTGTTGAAAACTTAGCAAAAACAAAAATAATTCGTAATCCGCATCCGTAAAGATTACCGCCAAAGTCCGTAAAATACGAGCATTATAATTGCGTTCAGAAATTGTTGGTTGTCAATGTCAAATGTCAAAGATAAAACTACACTTTTAAATATAATTTATTTCTAAACGACGGAACGAACATCAAATGTTTCACAGGTAGTAATTGATTTTAAGGGAAATTGAAGTTGTTGTTTTTACTATATTCCAAGCATTTTTTTTTTTCATATTTACTCAATTTTAAAACCTTCCCTGGAATTCGCAGGAAAATCTAATCAATCTTATATTAGAATGCATGTATAAAACATAAATATTACCTAATATTTTTGTTGATTATTTAATTCATTTGGTCTTTTTCATTTTTAATAATATATCCATTATTGCTATTATATAGGCAACAACGCCAAAAATAACGTATCTAAATTCGTTTAAAAGAGCCTAAAAGACAGAGTTAATTTTCATTTTACATATAATTTTATAAATTATACATATTAGTAGAAACTGAAAAACCGTTATATAGTATCTGTGTGAAAGAGAACAATTAACGCTTAATTTAATGTATAATGAAAATAAAAAAGTGCCTGCGTACAAAGCAAACATGTCAGAAGTGAAACTTCTTTGGTAAACTAAATTTTAAGTCTTGTTTATATTTATACAAATGTAAAACTTTAGATTTCCGAACTTAGAGGGAGGGAAACAAGAAGATATGTTAGGAATTTCATGAATTTAATTGTCATTAAAGTGTCGAAAAGAATTTATTGAAATCTCAAATGAAAAATTTTATTTACATAAAAATGCCACATGTTTTTTGTTAATAGTAGAAATTATTAATTAACTAGCTAACCTTCAAATAAATTACCATAAAAAACGCTGCATGTCTTTGTGACACTAATGCGTAAAAATTTTACCCTTATGCGCCTAAAGAAGTTTCACTTTAAAAGCTAGGATTACATTATAGGTAATTATGCTCATTGCGCCTTTGTCGTGTTGCTAATCAAGCTAGACTCTAAACTGCTTTTATAAGTACTGTTCTATGAAAAATTAACATAGTATGGAGTGTGTAATCAACTTTTACACAAGCGTATTATGTAAAAATAGACACATATCACGTTGAGCTGTGCCTTATAGGAGAAAACGTGCATCGCTTGCTCCTGACAAACTAGTTAAACAGCTGGATCCGGTAACCGTTATTAGAAGACGGTACCTTGATAGATTATTTTCCTATGTTCTCATTTTATCCAATCAGGTATTTGCGAATTTAACAGAGTCGACGTTGACATAACTCTAATACGAAGTAATCCATATATGAGTCATATTGACTATTTGAATGGGTACACACCACGATGGCGTTTTTGAATTTTGTCGATATTTCGACCCAGTTGTATGAATCGTGGTCACGACGTAACTGCTGTAGGCGGATAATTCTTTTTTATTGGAAAGGATATACTTCAAGGGTTGTTTTGTGATAGTTTGGTTAGGTTCTGATGATGGAATCCATGACAAAGTGACGGAACTCTTCAATTATTAGGAGCAAATGAACGATACTCGACAGAATCTTCTATAGGCTCTCCAGATGTTTGAGTTGCCTACCGCAACTTCGGTTTGGTCAAGTGCTAGTCGTAGTTAAATATGAAGATCAATGGATCTCCTCAACGGCTTACAGTACGGGTGCAGTTTTTGGCAGAAAATATAAGTGTCTGTAATCAAATAGCAATGAGCTTACGTTTGTTGCTGCATTGCAACACGTTTTTAGATGTACACATATTGAGAAAAATTTATTAGTTTACTTCAGACTCACTAAAAATCAAAAAATAAATAAAAATTTTAACAACAAAAGAACCGTCTTCAAAACAAACTTACAGATATATTTATATGCTCTAAAAGTAAGAAATAATTGCGTATTCTTTTATAGTGTTCGTCATATTCTTATATTTGGAGTCTGTGTCAGCCGAGTCACCTACATATATAGCTATAGGTGGGAGAGACGCGGGAGCTGTCAAGTGGACACCCGGGGAACATCTACCTTGGCTGACGCCGACTCCGAATATAAAACCGAAGAACACTATAAAAGAATACGCAATTATTTCTTACTTTTTAGAGCATATAAATTATATCTGTAAGCTTATTTTGACGGCGGTTCTTTTTTGTTCAAATTTTTATTTATTAATTGCAATGGCCTCGCGAACTAATCTTGGCATATAGTGGCGGTCCGTGGAAAGAACTTTTGGGCTAAGAAGTATCCGGTGTTAAGTTCCCTGCTGTAAGTTATGTTCCGCGATCGCAGAATTTTGTGCTTGACGGCATTTATGTGTTCTGACACATGCGTTGCTATGGAACGCTTCGTTTGCCCAATATAAGAGCTTCCACAGCTGCAGTCAATTTTGTAAACGTCCGGACATTGATATGGTAAACGATCCTTCCGAGATCTTACCATGTTTCTTATCTTTTGTAAGGGAGTGAAGACAGTTTTAATGCTTTAGTTGTTCCTCAGTAGCCTGCCTATTCTAGGAATGGACATAGATTCCCAAAACCCGTCAATTTTAAGTTTAAACCATATATCAGTGTTGTTAAATTATCCAAAATCTGTAAGAGATCTCTAAAACTATCTATAATATTTCGCGATGTAGACGCTCCCAAATAAATGTTTTCTTATATTCCTTTGGGTTTGTTGTTACCAAATAATCATACGGATTAAGGGTAGAGGAATCATAGCAATTTGTTTTCTTACTATAATAAAAACCTAATTTTTAGTCGTCGGTCAGAAGTTTTAAATTTTAAATGTGGAAATTCGAAGCGGGCGTAATGCATAGTATTTTTTCGGTACATCTATCTTATTTAGATATATAGATTAAACTGATATATTAATACGTGAAGCAAAAATTTCCCACACTTATAATTTATGTAGAGAAAGATTGCAGAATGAAAATTATTGATATAAAATACATTAAATCGATAAAAAAAACACAAAACACACGCATATAGAGTTATATACGTATCTGTCAATCGATGACAGATATTTCAAACGCCATTTAAAAAGTTTATATTGTCAAAAGCACTAAGGAGGTTACATTAGAAAAGTTACTATGGTGGTTAAGTTTTCTTACAATTACTGATATTCTATGAAGATTGTTGATTTGTAAATTATCGAAATATATATAATAAGTTGATTGGACAGCATGTTTTTAATTTTGTTTGAGAAAAAGTAGGAAAATTAACAGTGTAGCCTTGACGAAATCTATGATTATAGAAGTATAACCTTTGGCAATAGATCCTTGATAATGTTCAAACTTATAATTTAAATTAATTATGGTCCCATTTCGACCATTGGGGTAACCATTAGTATTGATAAATCATGACAATCCCGTTATCGTTAAGTCGATTGGATGTTTTAAATGTAGAGAACTGGATACGATAAAAACGAAGGTCACAAAAAATCGTGGCAAGTTCATATTCCGTGAACCGAATTCCCCAACAATGGCTCAGTTTCTGAAATATTTCGACGCACGTGTGTTTATAAATACTAGCTTACGAGGCAACCGAGTGTAGGTAACACTGACGTCACCGACGCTGAATTTAGCGAATCAACCCGTAATTTTGTTGTTTTATATTTATTTCTCTGGAATATGTAGGCATGAGAAGAGATAGATGCGGCAATAATAAATATTTTTGATCGACTTCTTAAAGACAATTTTTATACTTTCCCCATATATTACGTACTTAAAGTCATAATAAATACTTTTTGATATAATTAAAATACTATAAATAAGTTAATTAAATTAGTTAATCGTCTTTGAGAAAAAATTTATAACACCATGTATCGCAAAGAAGCAGTACATTCTTCAGGTTTTTTTCTATGAAATAATGGCACTTGGCTTCGTAATAATCGAAATCGACTTTAGGTTTTTTAGATTATTTGTTTTTGTTTTTTTTTTTTCAATAATATACATAGTTTTGAATCCTCTTTGNGTTTTTTAGATTATATGTTTTTGTTTTTTTTTTTTCAATAATATACATAGTTTTGAATCCTCTTTGTTAACATGTACATGTACATGTGTTAAAAGGACTCGCTCTTACATAACTGATGTTATAATATAAACAATGATGGTTTGAATAAATTACTAATGATTTCAGTGTGTGTAATGAAATACGTAAGTGAGTGTGTGAGAGTAAAAAAGTAAGTAAGTAGCAGCCAATTAGCGTCCGACTGCTGGGCACAGGCTTCCTCACTCTGAGGAGCGAGGGTTTTCAGAGCATAGACCCACCACGCTGCTCCACTGCGGATTGGCAGGGATAGTACACAAGTGCACTCTCTATTCCTTCACTCCATAGTAACATGTGAGAGAAATCCGACACGAAAGGAGAGAGATCAGGCGCAGGACCGACGGCTTAACGTGCTCTCCGAGGCACGGGGGTGGATCACACCGCCAACTTCCCAAGTTCGAGTAAAAATATAAGTGATTCATTGAAATACTATTCCCAAGATTGGTTCAACTTACAATTTTTAAAAATTCAGGAGGATGTAGTAGTAATGTAATGTATCTATATGCCACAAATACATAAACAGATAATACTATAACGAAATCGACGACTCTCTTTAATTCTTGACTTATATTTAGAGCAACACATTTTTAATATTAGTGGCTGTCGACTTTAAGAGGCTTTCAAGCGAGAGTGTACTTTACAGACAAGGTATTTTTAGATTCTCTAATGATAAATACTAGTATAAAGAATTGGCAGTAAACATATAATATGAATGGGTGTACATATAAAAGTAATTTCATAGAAAATTGTTTAATATGTAATATTTTTAGTTTTAACGATTATTAGACGATCGTTTAATAAAAAGCTAATCTTCTCAGTATTAATAGGTCGTTAGGTCAAATTGATTTAATTAATCCTGTTGGCTAGACTAAAAGACTTAAAACTAGGTTTTATTATTATCTGCTGTATTATAATATAGAGGCATTTGACCTCGTGATGACTAACGAAGTTGTAATGATAAATCGTGTTAGTCATCGATTTGTTGCGTCACAAATCCTTATAATTTTTATTTGAAATTATAAAGAGCCAACTGTTCAAAGGTTAAAACTTAGATAAAGTATATTCGCCACTTTTCTTCAACGTTGATCCTATAAAATAATGCTTTGGTTACCATTACTTCAAATATTATTACCTCAACTAGGCTGTAACAGCATTTTTTAATAATATAGTGTCGATTTTTAGTATTCTTCCCATATTGTTTTATTTTCAATACGATTAATGACTTGGAATCTTAAATCTACAAGTTACATCTACTTTTAAATCTTTAAAGTTCTCTACTGCCATTTGAAAAGGTTTAAACCCATAATTGAAATTTTGAACGCTTTGTGAACGTATATCATAGTTACTGTATTTTACTTATTTATCTCTCTAACTTATTCATCTATAGCTACTACTACGATATAATAAGAAATTTTTGTACTTGTTTCTTTTTAATGCTTGATTATGGTAGAAGATTTTATACAGCAATTAGTTACTGCCGTTGTGATTCGTCATTTGGTAGCTCATCCAGTATGGTGGTAATTAATCTTATATTGGCCTCTCGACAGTTTAACACTTGACTATGCAAGGTCTATTAATATAAATTGTAATGTTAACATAAGAGATCATTTACGCTTATTTGCTATCCCAATTTTGTCTGCGTGTGTGACCGTCTGGTGGGCAGTTGTCTCCTTCTGTGAGGCTGTTATCTTGCAGAAGGAGGAATTATAGAGGCAAAGGGAAAGACGGCGTATTTTTTCATGCCTGCTTCCTCTTTCTTGAACCTTTGACTAAGATTCTTCCAGGGCGACAGAGTTGAATACGTCTGCGAACATCTGGCGACCACTATACAGATGAAGAGGGTTCCGCTGGGTTTTAGTGGATATTCTGGTTTCAGTGAGTCCCACTCTCCTGGATAGCTGTATACTCCTTCCAGCGTGCATATAAGCATGTCCCACCGACAAAAAAAGGGAGTGGCAGTGGGATTGAGACAGATTACTTTTTATTTACGCAGTGTAACAGAGGTTCTCAAAAGGAACAATTATTTCCAGATTTTGCAACATTTTTTTACTGATGTTCCTTTCTTATTCGTTATAACATGCTTGTCTATAGCTTCAAGTCTTCTTTCGTGAATAGACCAACTAGAAGATTTCTTTCATTCGAGCTAGTATTTCCCGAGTTGTGCGCTATTATGTTAGAAATATATTATCAATTGCCAACATGTTATGTTGTAGTCTTAGGCTTTTAGCTTATATAATTTACAAGTTATATAGTGGTTACAATTTTTTTTCACTTTAACGACAGAGTATAAGTACTACCTGATTTTTCACTTTTCGTATGTGTTATAATACAAGCTAATGTATTATCTTATTTATCTTACGGTGTTAGGAGATAAGCGTATTCATATCTCCCATATTATATCGTAATAGTTTATTCGTTATCCTCTTCTGTTTTTAATTTTAGAGATAAGACATTAATAGTTGTTCATATTTAATTATATATTTTGTGGTAGACCATTTTCGTCTAAATTTAACAGAATTACACTTTTCTTCTTCCAATAATCAGTGCTACTGTGCAAAAAGTAGATTCATTTGTACAATATATTATTTTTCATGCAGGTAACTTTAGAAAAGCTAATATTGCGTAATATAGTCAAAGTACATTTAATCTTTGGCATATTTAACAGATAGATAGATTGGCAGATTACATATACATTATATAAATCAAAATGATTTCAATCAATTTAACATATAATTTTAAATACAAATAGTTAAATATTGACAAAATAAAATGTATATGTACGGGCATCTCATGATAGGTCTAGATAATTGTTGTTTTTTTTATTGGCTCGGCTGTCTTTTATTGACTTCAAAACTATCCAGATTTACCGCAAAGTTTCAGTAAAAAGGCAAGAGTGCGAAGGCTTTAAGAAATTTTTCCAAACTCTACCGATTCATAGAAAAGTGATTCCTTTCGCATGGTAGACGTTTATTAATCTGTAATATCTGTAATATAAGTCAATAAATGTGTACATTCAAAAAGGACGGTAATAAAAAAGAAATCTTTTACGACGCTTTAATTTTCAACATTCAAGTTTTATTACGTGTTATATCTTTGTTTTAACCTTAACCTTATAGCTTACAAACAATACGATTAAGGTAACCAATATAGTCACGGCTATTTTAATATGGAGGAAAAATGCGAAATAATAGTTTACAAATTGCGACGGAGGCTAAAAACACGCGTTTGTATTGACGTAATTATATCATATGATAAGAAAAAATATTGTATTGTTTTATGAAACGATGCAAGTGGGACTTTTTTAAATATGTACTCATTCACACGTCATATGTAATATGACGTGTGAATGAGTCAGAATATTAATGAATTCCTTATAATTTAACCCCACTTTAGCCTGCTGTAATACGACATGCGATAGATAGACGAAAACTCAATACAAGTGCACAGTATAGTTGAGTGTATTATTAATGAAATAGTACATTTTATACAGTCTTAATAATTGACAGGCTTTGAAACACGTACTTAATATTTCTTTTAGCTTTTAAATGATCAAATTCAAAGTATGACCCTAAAAACTTGTTTACCGGACTTATATATAACCTTTAATATATATATTATTGAAACAGCACATTCATTTTATGATATACTAGAAAATTCCTACAATTAGGTTACTTACTCCTCAAATTTTGTAAAAATTTTCAATCGTCTATAAAATACTTTTTTCTCATGTATTCAAATTTACTTTTAGCGAATGAATCTTGATGTTAATACATTTTATGAAATTATCAGTTCATTAATTGATTATATTTTGCAAAAAAAAATCGTCCCGTGCTTACGTAATAAGTGAACAGGTTATTTTCAACGAGTGAAGTGTTTTTTGAGAAGTTTGAGAAGCTGGATCCCCTTGGAATTCACTTTAACGTTTTTTATCTAACTTGTTTTATAACACATATAATATATTTTCTTTATTATTGTTTTCGTATTAATTAGTTTAGGCTGTTAAAAAAAAATTGGGAAATTCACCTAGCACATAAACTAGTTGTTTATTGTAGCGTTTTAAAATATTATACTGGCTTTGTATATATCAAAGAGAGACCTGCAATTTGACATACTTTTATAGATTAGTGTATAAACATTTAAAATAGTGTTTTAGAAACCATAATAACGTCGCAACAGGCTTTGACACACGTGTGTTTATATAACAACTAACAATGCCCCACGATTTCACCCACATAGATTTCGTTATATCATATGAATGGAATGTCCTATTTTAATAATTTTAAAAATATTTTACCCGTATTTAAACGGCCTATATCAGTAATACCATATTTTAAAGTGAAGAAGGTTGAGAAATCATTTGTCGGGTTGATCATACGTATTTTTTATAAGATGCCCGAGTCACTTCTGGATTTTCCTCCACATAGTTTTAAGAAATATGTCCTATTACAAAAGGCATATTATAATATTGACGATTATTTAAGCGACAAAGATGTTTGGATCTGATTACAGTTGCACATAAAAGCTAAGCACATTGTAACGTACAAAAACTATATTTAAAGGAGTAACCGTTGAGTTACTTGCCGGTTTTTTCTCAGCGAATCAACTCTCCGAACCGGTGGTAGATTTGTTACCAACGGACAGACTACCGACGATTCAGAAGTGCTCTTTGCCAACTTGAATATAGAATGTTTTGATTTTTATATTGATTTTATCATGTAATAGGATAAGGTTTAATACAGAAGTGTGAATAATATGGTTAGATTATTATTGGCGCTTTTATTGACTTTTCAAGTGTAAAAAAGTAGTTTTAGTGGCATAACTACAGTAATTGGACATGTGGAATTGCGGACTTTTGTAAAAGTTATTAATACGTTCTCTAATATTGTAGTACATTTTTTGTGTGTATCACCACTAACAACAGATTTTTTTGACATTTTTCTTAATGATCCTTATTTTTTTTGAGAAAGTAATATAGCCTATGTCGCTCAGTGAAAATGCAGCTTTCTATAGGTGGAATTTTTTTTGGAATCCGTTTAATAGTTTTTTGTGAGAACGTTATAAACTAAAACACAAATGTTTCCTCTTTATCATATTAGTTTAAATGGGTTAAAATGAAAACCGACAGACTTTGATACGCGTTTTTATATTAAAATGTGACCACTGTAACACAATTTAGCGGATTAGTATTCTAATAGAATTTGTGCTCTATGTAAAAGTTTTTGCATGCATACGCACGTGAGACCGCTTGAATGATACAGCGTCGCGGGCAGTCGACGCGCGACCTCTTAACGTTTATCACGACAACCAACCAACCAATTTGTTTACCATAAATCACATAGAAATATATAAAAACTCTCGTCAATAAAACTATTTATATGATAATCATAGCTACATAAGTGTAAGTGCAAACCATTGCGATCTCCAGTTTCAATTCTAAGTGGGACGCTAATTGTTTCGTAGTGTTGTAAACTCGATATTTTCTGCGAAAAAGTGATGTAACCGTGATTCGGTTAATGGTTTCTTTGTTTCGGTCAGTGTTACAAACAGTGCTTTGTGAAAAAATCTATACACCGGTGCAGGAGAATTTTAGCCGGTTTATTCTTCTTCAGGTAAGGCGCTATACTAACTTCGGCGTAAATTTTTTCATATTTTGAGTGGAACGGCCTCGGCGGTCAGCCAAAATGTATTATTGGAAGGAATTTAAAGTTTCTCTCTCCGTATAAACAGAAAATGAAGACTATTTTTGCTATAGAAACGTTTTCAGATTCAACACAGACATTATACTTATAATTACTTACTATACAACTAGATATTTATATTTCAGTTAAATGAACCAATAGTTTAACTACTGCTGTGGTTAAATAGAACGATCCTAGAGCTGGGAAATCCGTATCTAGATTAATATTTAATAACTTCTATTCTTAATATAAGTAACACCTTAAAGATATAGATCACTTTTATAAACAAAAACTCAAGAATATATTTTTGCCAAACAAAGTTTTTGCTATAGAAAAGTTTCAGATTCAACACTTACACAATAATATACGTGAAAAATCAATTATTTTGTTTAACATCCATATCAGGCATGGAAACTTTATTAAAGTAATAAAATAAACGTATAAACTAGTTCCACCCACTCTCCGTAGTCAATCTTTCTCTATTCATAACGTTTACTTTATTTATAATTAATAAATATTGAAATATACATAAAAGGCTAATTATTTAAAATCATTATTATATTAAACGTGTCCTTATTTATTTTTAGAAATAAATACAAATTTTAATTATTAACTCTATTCCGTTTGCGAAAACATTCGGAAACAATGCTTTTATTATATTTTAAAAGACAGAACTAGCTATTAAAATTACAATAAATTAAATTGATTATAAACAATATTAAAGTTTTTATAATTATTTAAAGAAAAACCTATATTTAAATCGCGTTAAGGTTCTTGTTTACATTTTTTGTGAGCTTATTATATTTGATTGTATTTTAGAGATGACTTAACTGTTTCCAGAGGTGTACCCCGCGTGTTTCTTAATCTCCTGGAAGTTTGGGTAAATCTATAGTCTCTTATTTTGACTTTGCTAAAAAAACCATCTTCGCAATATTGCCTTTCCAATGAAACCAGTTTGTGGCATATCTGTTGTTTGGTTTCAGTCTATAAGGGAAGAAACAATCTACGTCTTTTATGCTTGTAAATTTGGCGATATACTCTCAATATCTAGACAGTTGTGGGCGTATCAAAAACATTAATTTTCTGGTTCAAATCGCACCTATTTATAGGTACTTCTTTTGTTGTGCCCACTCCTATAGCACGGTGTCACGGTTTGTTGGAGGCAGAACAAGAACTTAATTATCCTATTTAAAAAGGTATATGCTTATTATCCTCTTTGTAATAGATTTTTCCACGATACTGTCTTACTAATCTATATCTTGATATTTCATCAAATTTTTACAATATCACGTCTTAGTTACAGTATACTTTCATCCTAGTTATTAATTTATTTATTGGTATGTAAAGATGTTTTAATTTGTGGATGATCAGAGAAGTCCATCCAATAAGTTTTTATTTGTAATCCATATAAAATTTATGCCAAAATTCACTTTCATACTTGCGACGTCGATGATTAAAATTTACACATATTCAGTCGTATACACATATATGTAGTTTATAAGTTCAAACTCAACATTGTAACGGCTAAATTGATTTTGATGAAATTTGATCCGATCAATAACTAACTCGCGATCCTTAGTCTGAAGTTAAGTTAGGTATAGCAAAAGAAGCAGAAGAGTAAAATAGATGCTGTAGAGACTTGGATTAAACCTGAGTGAGTGAGTAAGAAGTAGTGTGATAAGAGAACGTTGTGGTATAAAAGAAGACGTAGTGACTAAAATTGATAAAGGTATGCTTAGATGGTTTGGGTACGCAGAGAGGATAAATGAAAGGAGACTGACAAAAAGGATTTATAAGTCAAGAGTGAATGGGCAAGTTGGAAGGGGAAGACCAATGCGAACGTTCTTGGACCAAATCCGGGGCATTTAAAATAAGGGCCAGGTCAAGAGTACTCTAAAGCGACGACCTTGTATGAAAGGCTTAATGAGAATGAAAAAAGCGAAGAAGATATGCAAGGATCGTGGCAAGTAGAAGCACGTGGTATCTGCCTACCCCAATGAGAATGAGGCATGAAGCTATGTGTGTATGTATGTATCCTTGATTTGATGGTCAGCTGCCTCATTGGTCAGCTTGTTCGGCTGTAAACATGAGGTCCTGTGTTGAAGTCCCTGATCGGACGATTTCAAAAATCGTTACATAGTTTTCTGTTGACATATTCTCTGTATTTGCCCAAAGTTGTGAAGTTGGCGGTGTGATCCACCCCCATACCTCGGATAGCACGTTAAAACGTTGGTCCTGTGCCTAATCTCTCTCTGATCGTGTCAGATTGCTGGTACATCGGACTAATAGAGTTCACTTGTGTACTATCCCTGCCAATCCGCAGTGGAGTAGCGTGGTGTGTCATTGCTCTAAAAACCCTCTCTCGTACGACTGAGGAGGTCTGTGCCCAGCTGTGGGACGTTAATGGGCTGCTACTTACCTTCTACTCGAAACTACCTCAAACAATTTTAACGTCCTGTCAATTGGACAGTACCCATATTTATGTTACAAACTATTATTTATATTTCAGTTAAATAAACCAATTGTTTAACTACTCCTGTGGTTAAATAGAACGATCGTAGAGCTAGGAAATCCGTATCTATATTAATATTGAATAATTCTTAATATAAGTAACACTTTCAAGGTATAGATTACGTTTATAAACGAAACCCTAGAACATGTTTTTGCCGGATTTTTAACAAACAAAGTTAGTCGTTGCGATAACATTGACATTTTGCCCCCGTTTTTAAGACGACCTTTAAGCCGAGGACATTGCCACTAAGCATTTATCATCGTGTAATGATAACCGAATATATCAACGTTATGCCTGTTTATTATAGTAATCATGTTTCCAACATTTATACGATTTATATGGTATATATATGACTGGATAAAACAGATTATTGCTATGGATCAGTCTGATATTAGGTACTTATATTCGCTAATGATTTCAAGGTAATTAACTTTTTACTTATAATGTAGACATCTTATCGTATCGATACTCTTTATTCTCAGATTATTTTAAAGGTATAATCAAAATAGACCGTCCAATAAAAACATTTACGTGATTTACT
The DNA here is from genome assembly GCA_015832385.1 of Elymnias hypermnestra. Taxonomy (NCBI): domain Eukaryota; kingdom Metazoa; phylum Arthropoda; class Insecta; order Lepidoptera; family Nymphalidae; genus Elymnias; species Elymnias hypermnestra. Next base: position 629,134 of record JACTOM010000056.1, read on the forward strand.
CTTGATGTATTAGTTTTCATGGCAATCAATCAAAAATCGAGAATACAAAGAAAAGGAATTTCAAATACAAATTCAATTACAGGAATTGTATTTGAAAATATTTTATGAATTCCTACTACTAATATATCTTTTACAAATTTTCACTTGTTAATAAATGACTTTTTGTTTATCCAAATAAATTTAAATACATAATTATCTATGTGAAAGAACACGCCAAAGTTTCTTTCTCAAGTTAATGGGTTTACGTTAGTTCTAGATTGCAAAAGGATTGACATATTTGTTTCTAATATTACTTGTCTTAAAGTGTTATTAAATGCAGTGGTATATTTATTGTTTTTAGAATAAATACTTAAAGATTTACGCTCTTGTTATTTGCACAGTAAAATTTAATGCTCTTTTGCGAAATCAACTGGCGATGACTGTAATTAAATAACGAATAGGCACTAAAATAATTTACGACATTTTGTAATCTAGTTTCATAGTTTTCCGGGATTACTGGTATTATTAGGTCCTTCTGAGTTATTAGTATCTTGCTTTGGTACTTGGGTTAATAATATTCAATACAAATTAAAGAAAATTATTAATAGCGATCTCCATAAGGACTTATCCATAAGGACTGATGAACTATTTGATGATGATATTAGTAAAGTTTTTGGTTATCCAAAAGGCATATTTGATCATGATATTGGTAAATAGTTGAATGGTGCAAAGATTTTACCATGATTTGAGCCCTGACGCTTTAGATTACACCTAAAGAAAGAAAACTTAAATATACATACATAAATACCTACATCGCGCCTCATTCCCATAGGGGTAGGCAGAGACCGCGTCCTTCCACTTGCCACGATCCTTGCATATCTCTTCATCACTTCACAACTTGCATTCTCATTAAACCTTTTCATGCAAGTTAAAGAACTCTTACCTAGCCCTTATTTAAAATGTCCTGGATTTGGCCCAGGAACGATCGTTTTGGTCTTGCTCTTCCAACTTTCCCAATCACTCCAGACTCATAAATCTTTTTTGTCAGTCTTCTTTCATTCCTTCTCTCTAAGTGCCCGAACCATCTAAGCATACCTTTCTCAATTTTAGTCACTACATCTTCTTTTATACCACAACGTACTCTTATCACACTCTTTGTTACTTTGTCAGTCAGTTTCAATCCACTCACACTTCTCAATAATGTACATTTATTATAAAACAAGAAGTCAAAACAGTGGAGTCAATAAATATTTGACTTAAACTAAATAGTCATTCAACTCTACACTTTGTAAGTTGCTGTCAAAGTTATATTACTTACTTATACAAAAGAAAATCTAAACTATATTTTTAAAATCAAAGGTTTAGTGTCCCTAAATTTAAGGGTTGTTAACTCACATTAAAAAGTAAGAAATGGAATTTTTAAGTTCATGTAAGTCAAATACTAACACGTTTTCCAATTCTGTGCTTGTTTCTCAATCTGTATGTATTTTGGTCGTTTTATCGAGGTGTTCTCTAAAAGAAATATGGCTATTAGCAGTATTCTCATTGAGTTATTGAAGTTATTAGAGAAGTTACTAGAATACAACTGTTAAATTAATATAAATACATACCGATATATTTATAAGTCATATAACGTCTGACACAAAACAAACGTCGAAGTCATACTTGCGCTTACAATAGAAACAACTCATGTTTATTTATGAATCGTATGCCGAAATAATGTATGACCTTAGCATATACATATTTAATATTCTATGTCGTTGATTGAAAACACAGTATACATTTCTTGATGATATATTTCTTAATATCACCTAAAGATGACGCTCTTGAGTTATATTACGCATCAATATATGTAGGCTTTAATGACCAATTATGAGAGGCATTTGAATCAATTAATTGCTATTAAAATTATTTAGAGTTAATTAAACAAAGTATTCGTATGGTATCAGAAAGAATTGATTATTTTTTATAATCGTATTCCTAATTTGGCCATTAGTACCTCATTTGTAGAAACATAGTCATTGGAAAAAGTTTATCATATTATATGCTGGGACTCAATTTGCTTTGGTCAAGCCTTTGGAAGCTTAGCCTTCTTAGATGTTCGCTATACAGAAACTGCCTCATTGGTCTAGTGGTTAGCATGTTCGACTACAGACATGAGGTCCTGGGTTCGAGACCCGGGTCGGGCCAATTCAAAAATCAATATTGAGTTTTCTATTAAGTTGGGAAGTTGGCGGTGTGATCCACCCCCGTGCTTCAGAGAGCACGTTAAGCCGCCGGTCCTGCGCCTGACCTCTGGTCGTATCCGATTCCCGTCACAACGGACTATGAGAGTGAAAGAATAGAGATTGCACCATGTTGCATTGTATACCATGCTTGCCAATTCGCAGTGGAGCAGTGTGGTGGGTTTATGCTCCAAAAACCCTCGCTCCTGGGAGTGAGGAGGCCTGTGCCAGCAGTGGGACGATAATGTGCTGCTACTTACTGTAAAGATCAACGTTTTCAATCAATTTCCTTGAATTATGGTAGCACGCTAAAACATATTAAGCCTTCCGATGTATTGTATAAGATAATATTGTAACAAATGTATAAAATATTATATAACACTACCTGACTCGGTAAACTTCGTACCAACTCAGAATCAATATTTAAAAAAGCTGATTGATAATGTTTCAACTTTAGTAAAAAAATGTGGTAAAAACATAACCAGAACAAAAGGAATTCGTAATCAAAAAAATGTTCGAAAGGAATAAGACTATTATTACTTTTAATAAATCATTATGTTGCTTAAAGTTGTTATGTAACAAAGGTTACGAGTTTCCAAAATTGACATATATATATATATTTAGTAACCTTTAAAACCTTCCCTGGTGTTCCACAAATGACTCAAAACGAAAATTTGCCAAATCAGTCCATTCGTTCTCGAGTTTTTTTACGATACAAAATTTTACATATGTATTTTATCTTTCCGAAAAGGATAAGATAGCATCTGGAGTACAAGCGATGTGTTTCGTTGTAATACGCGTCTGTGTGGATGAGCTTTAATATAACCGACCTCAGCATTTGACGTGTGATTTTATTGCATAGTATTGATTCAAAATGTACACAAACGATTATCTCCCGTCGTACACGAATCACAAATCACATTTTACCGCAATGTATTGCGTTGATCAGTCAGATGGGTGCGCGTATGTTATCTCTCGATACAGGAACCTGTTTTGTTATAAATGTAGGTTGCAAGTTTCTAACTCAGCTACGTTTAGTGAAACAGCATTTTATAAATAGGTATGTCTTACTCGATTCTGTAAGACTAATTATTTTGGAAATTGTAAACTCTATAAGTAACACGAAAGACATTTGTTTTGGGATTTAAACGACACATAATTGTCTTGACCAATATTAGGGGACATGTTCAATAAATGGTGACCTACAATTTAAGAAAACTATGTCAACATCAACTGTCATCCACTACAAGTTTATAAAATGTATTAGAACTTGATTGCTTGAGTAAAAAGGTAATAACGTTGTACAAAAGGCACTTGCTGCAAGACTTAAAACTTTTATACCATTTTAATCAGAAAAAATAAATACAGCATCGATTTCTCTAGGCTTATATTTTTTAAACATAAAAAGCACTTATAAGTGCTTCGAACAAAAGTAGTGTGTATTTTCTGTAAATCCAACAAAAAAATTGTTTCTTAAAATATTTTAGCTCTATTGATTATGCCATTCGTGAGGTCAGCAAAATGTTAAACCAGAAACTTATACCATCAATTTTAGAAAAGTTTTTGGCTTTAGTGAGACGTTGGTATTTTGAAGCTTACAAAAAATTCCGATTTCTTACGTTGATATGTGAAAAGACAGAACTTATCGTATCTTTATATTACAACAGATAAAGGTAAATTACTTGTAAGGTTTTTAATAATAGTTTGAAAGTGTTATATCATTTGTTACGTAATAATCGATAACCTTTTCTGTAACGTTTACGTAAGTTTTATATAATTTCTTAAAGCTGACAATCTATAAAGTAACAGTAAAATGCTTTAATTACATACAGAATTAATCACTCATTATCATAGCAGAGACTGGTTATTTGTAATTAGTACTAATTATAAATAACCAGTCTTATTGAATGTTTTGTACATTTTTGACGGTTTAGAAGCGTAGGTGTTAGATGCGTGAACTCTAACGGGTTGTGTATATGAACTATGAGGCACCTTTATGTTCTGACTTGTTTAAGATTGACATTTGCCATTGTGCTTTCCGGTCTTTTAGTGTGAACTCATAAAATCCATCCATCCCATCCCGACTTCATTTTTATTCAGGCGACGAAACAGTACTCTTGAAAATCATTTCATCTAAATGGAATGAGACATGTCAACGGATTGGTTACTTTAATTCATTGATTTGTTATGATTTTTGAAATATTGTAGTGTTTTGCATGCCAGTGTGCATTGCTGTGCAGGATGGCCGAATGTCATTATTGACTAATTGAAATGATACAAATAAATCGATACTCTGTGGAAAAACCAATGAGATAGACATGATATTTATTTGTACTTTTTTTTGTTTTTATAGAAAATTTTTATGTTTTCAAGAGTACGAAACGTCAAATGGTCGTTCATACATAATTGCTGTAAGATCATAAAGTTTTGTACGGCAACTTTTTTATATAATGTTATTAAATATTGGGATTAAACAATTATTCGTGTACTTTATGATATAGTAACAGCCTTCTAAGCGTTATTCACGTTGGCTAATTTCACAGGTTCATTTTTGCCATAGGCTTGTAGTCTATTAGTATAAACTGTCGGTTTCATACTAATCCCCACTATGTCCGGTCAATTTACTTAATTGACTGAACTGACATTATCTAATGTAGGTGATTTATTAAGAACCTAAATTCACATAATTTGCTATGCGCAGGTGTTAATACTAAATCATATCTCATTTTTTATCCTAGATATCAATTATGATAAATTCTGTGCTTATTAATCGTGATTTATGTTGATCTAGGTTCCTATTTTTCAATTCCTACTTCATTCACAATCTCAAATGAGGTTACAGTTTTAGAAGAAATGAACGAACTATCCATACAAACTGTCCTCAATATTTCTTTAGCTATTTTATCAAATATAACTATTTGTAAGGTTATAAGGTTAGTAAGTATAAACTATTTTCTAAATGCGAAAGTAATTCTGTTTGGCACTTTGACGCCAAAACTACTATACCGATTTAAATGAAATTTGGTAAATATTGGTAGAGTTTGAACATAGGCCACTTTTTAATGCGAAAAAAGGATCGGAATGAGATGGCATTATCGTCATTTTTAGAGCTAGAAGCTTGAAACTTTATTTAGGCTGTAGATTTAATATAAATAAATATGACATTCAAAGTCTGTAAAAGTTTTACATTCGAGGTTGTAAAATAACAATCCTTACTAATATTATAAATAAGAAAGTAACTCTGTCTATTTGTTAGGCTAAATAATAGACAATAAGCTCTTTACAGTGAAACGAGTACAAGTGTCTTATTTGTAAAATTATAAGAATTATAAAACTTCTGCCTTTAGGGCATTATTCAAGACACTATTCAAAGCAGACGAAGAGAAAGAAAGGATTTTAAAATCAAATAACACATTATCTCATAAGGTTAAAGCGCTTCCATCTTAGACTGTATCACCACTTAACTTCAGGTGAGGTTATAGTCAAACGCTAACCTGTAAGCAATAAAAATGGTACTTGATTCTCTTTCCATATATTACGTTAAAAAATATTTTTATTGATACATCTTAGAAAAAGTTATTCAATAATTAAGACTATATAAATATCAGGTTATAACTTTTACTTATTGCCTTTCGCAACATGAAAAGAACTGTTTGCATAGTTTTAAATACCTTTTTATAGTGATTCTTTTACGGTTCTGGATTAATTAGGTCGAGTGAGTAGGTTTAGCTATCAATTTCGCTTTAATCCCTGTTACGTGCGGTCATTTGCTTAAATGGCTTAATTATTATCAGGGCGGTACGTTATCTACACTGTTTAAACATTATTATGTCACGATAGCCTCCGCCAAGGTTTTTAACAAGCAAATATACAGAATAGGGTATGGTATTTTCCCTTTAAATATGCTTTTATTAGCTTTTTTGAAGCTTCTTTAGTCGCATGAAGGTAAGATTTTTACGGTTGAAACGCGTGAGCAGCGTTTTTTATGCTAATTCATTTGAAGGTAGTTTCAATATTTACAAATGCAATGTGGCATTTTAATTTGCCACTCGTCATTTAATTATTTAATATACTTTACTCTCTTCTAAATTTTAAAAATTTGTTTGCACCTTGTACGCACGCACTTATAACTTTTTTTTTCTATTATATAACACGCTTGACTGTAGTCTCACCTGAAGGTACATGATGGCACAGTCTATGATGACAGAACACTAACCTAGTAAGAGGTAATTTACCTTTTATGGTTTCTACATAGCGTCGCACCGGAACGCGAACTTTATGCTTGATCGTCTTGTCTTTGCTGGTAAAGCGAGGTTATGTTGGCTTCGATGCTGCAATATGGTGGTATATAGAATATAAACTGTAATTACCTCTTACCAAGAGGGCGAGTTTCACTTTTAAACTGTATAACAACTTACCAGCAGGTGAGATTAGAATTAGGCGCTCACCTGTCAATAATAATAAAACGGTGCGCTTTAAACCGCACAACTGTAGTAAAGACACATATTTATTGATTTTCTACAAATAATTAATTTCGTCTTGCCCGACAACACTTTTCGTACCGCTCTCGTCACGCATTCGCCACCATCAATTAAGTCAAGCGTGAGTAAAGAAGTCTTACTTCGAAGAGAAAAACAAATAATGGATGAACGTTTATTAATGAATGAATGAATTTATTTATTTATTGCGAGTAAGAAGACACATTAATCTTTAGTAAGACTTAAAATTATGTTAGTACACTTAACAACTACAGGAAAAATACAAACATATAGAATCAAAATACCTAATTCAAATAGGCTAAAAAAGCACTTTTGAATCGTCAGTAGTTTGTCTGTTTTTTTTTGTTTGGAGTGTTTGTTAGCTGTTAGCTTTTACAGCATAACCGGAAAGAAGGACGGGCTCTTAAGGAGGCCGCAACTTTTCGAGTGCGAGCCCTGAAGCCGAACAGATTGGAACAACGTTATGATGTATCATCATATCGGGCTTTTGGTAGGAGAACTGATCAAGAGCGTCCCCGGCAGCGTGGGTGGAGTCCACGTCCGGGTGACGTCAGAAATCGGTGAACTCGGTGACTCTACCGCCGACTATTTGAACGGGTACATACCACGATGGCGTTGCCGATATTTCGACCCAGTTGCATGGATCGTGGTCACGACGTTACTGCTGTGGGCGGTTGTGTCAAGCTGTCAATGACAGAAACTGTCTACCCTACGTCTGATTCTTTTATTTTTCACGGCACCCACATCCATTTTTCGGCATTCTACACTCACGTCACGTTATAATTTCGAAAAATTGCGTCGTTTGTTCATTTGGCATAACATCACCACTGGATTCCACGTATCCGCCTGCTTAAAATCATCTTCGCGATTGAAATTAGGATACTTTTTAATTTCAATGGCCTCGCGAACTAATCTTGGTATATAATGGCGGTCCGTGGGAAGAACTTTCGGGCTATGAAGTTCTATCCAATCTTGAGTTCCCTGCTGCAAAAAACGCCATCGTGGTATGTACCCGTTCAAATAGTCAATAAGAAATTCAACAGTTACTCTTTTAGATATAGTTGTGTATATGTGTGGCTGCAACTGGAATCAAGTCCAAACATTTTTGTAGCTTAAATAATCTTCAACATTAATATGCCTTTTGTAACAGGACGTCATTAAAAACTGATTCTTTTTAAAACTGAAACTTTCTTCACTCTAAATTATGGGATTACAAGTTTTTAGTTCTCTTATTAAAATTGTGTATTTCACTTTTTTTGCTGCTATATAAGTGAATATTATTACGGATATATAACATGAATAATATAAAAGTTAATAATTAAGCAATAGGTTTATGCAACCCACAGCAATGTGTCAAATATGGGCAGTACGTAGTCGTCCCAATCATATTTAGGATATTGGTTTGGATCTCATCGCCGGCTGTCTCCTTAGTGGTGGCCTTTGGGTAACGGATGCGGGGTCCGTTGCTCAACAAAGAGAGCTCCCGCGAGGTTGTTGGTGGCTTGCCAAGTGCTCCAGGCAACCCACTTTCGAAGTAAGCTTTTGATCATTGACCGAGTTGGGCCTAAACAGGTACCTCGCTGGCGGCGTTGCGAATGTCTGTCAGTCGCCTTCTTGTGACCCCATCTCCAAGTGATATAGGAGCACCGCTGGGTTTTAGCCGGTATGAGTCCGGCATAACCTGGAACATCCTCTCGAGTATTCTAGGTATCCACGAGGATTACCCAGCGTTAAAAAAAAATTAGGATGGTGTTGATAATACTTCATTATATTACTCAGGATATATTTTGTTTTAAAGCAAAATACACGTTCCTTATAAAAACGTAGCAGGATCGGTTTCACCGCATTTCCTTTGGCGTCCGCAACTTATCGTATATAGTATCAAATACCATGACCACATCTGGTTTGTGATTTACCAAAGCCTCGTATGACCATATTGACTTTAAATTTACATAATTTTTTATCCCCTGTCCATGTACTTTTATTAAGACTGATAATATGTATAAGATCGTTGAACTCCGACCTGCGACCGTGTGATCCAAAAATTTTATTTTTCACACCAGCTATATATATCTTGTCCAACTATTCGGTCGTTAATAAAATACCTTTTTATTTAACCACTTAACTTCAAGTGTGTCTTTTTTATTTGTTATAAATGGCACTTGATGTTAATACACTCTTAACAAGTTGTGATTCATAAATTAAAATATATTTTGCGAAAAATACACAGCACATGATTTTAAGAAGTTTGTGCTAGATAGCATAGAGTTTTACTTTATTTTTGAGGTAATAACGTAATAACGTCATAAGTCAACGTAATTCCCTAATTTAGAGTGCAGAAGGTTCAGAAATCATTTGTTGGTTCGAGCATACGCATTTTTAATAAAATATCGCAATAAATTTTAGATTTTCCTCCGTATAGTTTTAAGAAATATGTCAAAAACATACATTTAAAAGGCATATTATAATTTGAGCGATAAAAATATTTGGACATGAAGCAAAATATTATTTATTGTAACATACATAACTATCTCTAAAAGAGTGACCGTTGAGTTTTGGCCGGTTTCTTTTCAGCAAATTCAACTTTCCGAAACGGTGGTAGATTTGTTACCAACGGACAGACTGCTGACGTTTCAAAGGTGCTTTTTTAGCCTACTTGAATAAAGAATATTTAGATTTTTTGATGAACAAAGTACCTATGACTCATTGTCAAACATGTGACAGCGAGGCGCGATCAGCCTAAACGTTCGATTTTTACCGCATACATCTCTCTTCCACTCCATCAGCCGATGCATGTGGTTAAAAAAGAGACAGCGGCAGCAAACAACCTTCAATTCATAAAAGGATGCAATTTTTCATCAATGTTTTCATATGACGTTATCATGTAATTATCGTACTTTATATATATGTATAATCATTATATAAGCATTATTTGTAGCCATTGCTCTTCAGTTTCGGTACTAATTACTTTTAAATAATAAGACCGCCTTTTGGACATGTGTTCATTAGTAAGTTTTATGTATAAATTTGTTATTTCTTGGTGTGCAATATATTATACAAAATAAATTTCTAGTGAAAAAGACAACCAAGTGTTTTTATATTGTTTGTTAAATTATATAAAACATTTATCACGTGATGTTTGCTTAACATGCTAGACAATGAATCGACAACAAATTAAATCGGAATTTATCACAGTTTGAAGTGTTAATAGTTGAAGGTTACAGTTATATACAGATATATAATTATACAATGATAGCGAATAATTCTGATTGGTCAGTTATTATGGTGATGCAATCATTACGGGCCTCAAGAGGAAGTTGTTATATTCGTTCACATGACTCATGTTTTGTTTTGTTAAGTGTTTTTTTTAATACTCATCATGTATAAAATATTCAAGAGGTCATTACTATTATGAATAAAAAATATTTAAAGGAATCATTAACAGTAACATGTTTAGTTCTTTTCATCTGCCTCTTTTCCTTAATAACTTTAAAAAATAATCAATTTATAAAAGTGCAATTAAAATGGTTGACACTTGATCTTATAACAGTTTGTTGTAGTGAAACTTCTTTGAAACACGTGAATAGCGTCACGAAGATATGCAGCGTTAGTTAGTTTTCATATTTACAAATAACACGTGGCATTTTAATTTGTGACTCCTCATTTAATATAATATTTTTCATTTGAGTTTTCAATAACTTATTTGTATTAATTTTCGACACTTAACGACAATGGCTTAAATTCCTTAACATATCTTTTCCCTTCTTCTAAGTCCTTGAAAATGTAAAGTTTTAGATTTGTATAAATATAAACAAGACAATAAATTAATAATGGTATTTGCTAAATAAACTCTTTCTACTATGAGATAGAAAACCTGTGCCTAGCAGTGGGTCGTTATTAAGCTGCTACTTACCTTTCTTTATCATTTTATATGTATGTATAATATTGTATAACGCTATCTATTAAGACGTTACTGAAAGGGTTTAAAGCAGAGGATCTTAAACTTCTTTTTCTCGTACATCTCTTTCAAATTTTTTCTGGTTCCATTGGACCCCCTGCAGATTCAGTACTAGCATATTCCCAAAAGTCAACTGAAAATATACCACTTTCCATAAATCTTCCATCGGATCTATCGTGGATCCCTGGGGTTCTACCTCTACCACTTAGGAAAACACAAGTTTAAACTTTAAGGGTCGCTCACTAATTTTAAGTTAAGTTATACTATTCTCAAATTCTTCATTACTTTCAATGACTTAAAACACAATACTAACAATGATACAATCTAAGAACTGTTACTAGGCGAATGTTCCTTCATTCTCCTGTGCTAAATTTCTTATACCAAACGCTCCACTTAAAAAATAATAAGTCCGCCAATCACGGTCGTCGTGAAAATGACGACGAAACAGAAGTTTTAATTAAATTTGAGAATATCCGGAATAGCGTTAAACCGGATTTAGTGCACTTCACCGATATAATAACAAAGACCTCAGCATAATAAACAAATATAGTAATTTAATAGCAATCCACAAATAAAATAATAATGGCGGTAACAAAAGGGTTCGTCTAACTCCAATAAGTATAAGTAGTCAGTGCTGGATATAATTGTAGTCATACGCGATTTTTGTGTAACTTTAACCGTATACGCAGCGCACATGATGGAAACTCCCAAAAGGAATTCATTTTTGCAAATTTTCATTTAATGTCCTCTTAATTTGTGTGTAACGTGACGTTACATAGAATATATACCCACCCGTGTGCAATTAAAATTAAAAACTAAAATATTCCCTAATCTTAGGCTCTATAGATTCGTCAGTAGTATGGCCGTCGGTAACAAATCTACCAATGGCTCGGAAAGTTAATTCGATTGAAAAGAAACCGGCAAGAAACTCGATAGTTCCTCTTTTAAATACAATTTTTGGTAGGTAACAATGTATTTAGCTTTCATGTGCAACTGGAATCAAGTACAAACATCTTAATCACCATTATATTGAAATAATCTTCAACATTATAATATCAAATCAAATCAAAATCGAAGATTGATTTCTGAACCTTCTTCGCCCTAAAGTATGACATTACAAGTTTGTTTTTGTTTCTAGTATTAAATACTTTAAAAGGGGTTATTTAAATCTAAAATATTTTTTCAATTCAAAAAGGTAGATCCTGAGTTGAGCGCGTTTTACTAAACAGACAAACTTTTTAATAATATTCGTATAGATCGTTTCCTTACAAGGAATTTCTATGCATATTTTCCACAAGTCATTAGCATTAAAATGTAGAGTCTTTATTTTAAACATCTCGCTCGAATAAATTTCACGTATGAACAATGGAAACCTAAATAATACATCTGAACTAACATTTATTTATATGTAGGTTTTGCATTACTGTCATGTGAAACCAATAGCTTAGTCTCTTAGCGTGTATCATTAGTTTTTTGCTTTCTTTTTTTATATATTCAATGGCAATTCCTAAGCCATCTATCACAAATTTGCTTATCTCTTTGGCGTAAATAGGTTTTTTTATATCATTTTAATCAGACAAAATACTGGGTCGATAGGTCTAGGTCCCATATTTTGTCTGATGTCTTTGAAAATCGATCAGATCAGTAAAAACATCTATCTAACAAATTACTATAAAGAGATTTTTCCCATGTTTAAATTTTAAGGGCAAATTTTTGTGCCTTCTACAATTTCTCTACGGATTTTCAAAACCTGCTGTCAAAGCTTTATGTCTTCCTTTTTTCTGCATTCGGGTGTGTGCATAAATAATGTCGGCTTGTCTAATAAATAAATAAGTTGCTAAATGTCCCCGATAAAGCTATCCTAGTTTATAAATAGCATATACAAGTTTCGCGTTTCACACCTTGTGAGAAAACCTGTCAACCCACTTACCATACTACAATATTTACAGTTAATATCTGGGTGATAGTACGCGGTACCCGAACGAATTATAAGACCACAATAAACTGATTACCTAAACAAATATTATAAAGAGTAAACATTTGTGTTTTTGTATGTATGTTTGTAACGCTTTCATACAAAAACTACTTAAGCGATTTTATAAAAATTTCCAACATTAGAATGCTGCATTTTCACTGAGCATCATAGGCTATATTAATTTCTTTAAAAAAACTAGGGTTCCCTAATAAAAATACATTATGCCAACCCAAGGTGTGAAAAAATTTGCCATAAATCTATCATCGCGTGTGCTGCGGAAACTATTGACGATAGAACAAAAACATGTTCTACAATATTATAGAAGGTATTAATATCTACAAAAAAGTCCACGATACTATACGTCCAACTACAGCAGTTATGCGACTATAACAACCTTTTTACATTATAAAAATTTATATATGTGCCAACAATAATCAAACCATATTATTCATACCTCTGTATTAACCTTTATCGTTTCAATACCTGTAAAATACTTTTAATAGTATAGTTATAATACAGTTTTTGACAACACTACCACACTATCCCTAACGCAAAAGCCACCGGAATCGCTACTTAGTAATGAGGTTCCTGTATTGTTTTTTTGGTGTACAATAAAGTGTACTATAATCCCTCCCTCTAATTTTTCACATTGCGAATTCTATATAATACTGACATCTTGTGGGAATTTGTTGAACTAATAGAATATAAGTTCTATACTTCGCCACTAGATGGCGTAAGCTGTACCTAACTGGCATTCGCATGGAGTAGCGAAATCAGTGAATACTTTATGTTAAAGCAGCATCCCGTTTAGGTTGCACTGCTGGGCACAGGCATCCTCACTCTTCAGAGAAAGGAGTTTAAAGGCATTGACCCACCACTCTGGTCTAATGCGTGTTAGCAGGCTCTACTCCATCACTCTCCCAGTCCGATTGAAAGGCAATCCGACACGACCAGAGAGAGATCAGGCACAGGACTGGATAATGATAACAGTTAAAATATTTTAAAAAAAAGTAGTCAATAGTTGTAGACATTTCTATTTCAGGATTAATGTATTAATATAGTTCTATGCATATTTTAACGTATATGTATATCAAATCAAATCAAAATATTCTTATTCAAGTAGGCTCAAGAAGCACTTTTGAATCGTCAGTAGTCTGTTTGTTGGTAATAAATGGACCACCGGTTCGAAAAGTTGATTTCGCTGAGAAGAAACCGGCAAGAAATTCAATGGTTAACTATTAAACATAGTTTTTGTACGTTACAATCTGTTTAGCTTTCATGTGCAACTGGAGTCCAAACATATATGTTACTTAAATAATCTTCAATATTATAATATACTTTTTGTAAAAGGACGTTTTAAACATATTTTTTAAAACTATGTGGAGGCAAATCCTGAAGTGATTCGGGTTTCTTATTAAAAATGCGTATGCTTAACCCATCTAATGACTTCTGAACGTTCTTCACTTTAAAATATGGCAATAAATAATAAATACTCATGAAAGACAACAAACACTAAAATGCAAAAAGTTTGCCCAATTTCATCCTAAATTCACAATCGAAAAAAGTCGTCATTCATCGATTTATAACGAACATGAATTAAAAGAATAATCTTTCTAATGAAAACAATTTTATTTTAAACTGGGGTGGAAGTTTGACGTGAGTTTGATATTAAACATTCGATTATTAATTTCAATTTTTATAAGAACTTATGGTGAGCCATCGCGATACATAGTAGGTAACAGCCATTTAACGTTCCACTGCTGGGCACAGGCCTCCCTACTCATAAGGGAGAGGGTATTTAGAGCTTAGACATAACTCACTGCTCCACTGCGGATTGGCAGGCATAGTACACAAGTGTACTCTCTATTCCTTCACTCTCATAGTCCAATGTGACGAGAATTCGACACTCGTGGAGAGAGATTAGGCGCAGCACCGACGGCTTAATATGCTCTTCGAGGCACGGGGATGGAGTACACCGCCAACTTCCCAACTTAGGGTAAATATTGGGAAAATCTTAATAGAAAATTCAATATCAATTTTGAAAGGACCCGACCCCGGAACACGTACCCAGGACCTCATGTCTCTAGGCGAACATGCTAACCACTGGACCAATGAGGCAGTTTCATGTATGAAAAAGTTATGTTTTATAACAGTAAAAAATTCCAACGGAATCACCTTGAAATTGAACTGGCAAGAAAGCGAATCGCAGCGTAACCAAATCGACTGCATCTAATGCGTGAAAACGCTTTGTTTACAGAAACTCGTGAAATTTAGTTCTGTGAAGTTTAAATATTATGTATTTACATTTAAAATGTATGTCAGAATGTAAATTAGATACAACTCATTACCTTTTTATTATAAACTAGCAATGCCCCGCGGTTTAACCCGCGTAGATACCGATCCCATGGCAATGGAAAGTCTACTGTCAGCCTTATTTTCTTAGATGATGTTTTTACATTCGTTATATCTTTCGAATGGAATGTCCTATTTTAATCATTAAAAGTATTTTACATGTATTGGAACTGGCTTTATTAAAATGCCATTTAAAATAATAAGGATTAACACAGAGGTATGAATAATATGATTTGATTATTGTCGGCACTTTTATTAATTTAAAATGCAAAAATTAGTTATAATTACAATAGTGGGACATATGGTATCATGGACTTTTTTGTAGATATTAATATCTTCTATAATATTGTAGAACATTATTTTGTTCTATCATCAATAGTTTCCGTAGTGCACGTGATGACAGATTTTTTGTGACCAAATTTTTCACACCTTGAGTTTATTAATGCATATTTATCAAGGATCTCTATGTTATTGAGAAAGAAATATAGCCTTTATGGCTAAGTGAAAATGCAGCTTTTTAATGGCGAAAAATTTTTTTTAATCGGTTCAGTAGTTTTGGTGTGAAAACGTTACAAACATACTTACATACAAATGTTTCGTCTTTATTTAGTTTAAATTGCTATAAAATTTCCTTTTTGTAACATTCTCATTATTATATTATATTTCAATTACAGAAAGGTTAGAGCTTTGTTTCAGTCCTTTGTTTCACTCCTAACTAAGGGATGATACAGTCGATGATAGCAGTGCGCTGATCTAGTAAGAGGTGCTTCATCACTTATGAGTTCGACACAACATCGTACCGGAACACACATTTTTAGGTAACCAGATCATACCTAAAATCTTATCAGGAGTTTGGGACTCGCTGGCACGCCAGAATACTTTCTAATACTCGGAGATATCCTCTCCTTCCTTTAATGTACTATCAGGATCTCGGTAGACATAATCTACTTTGGTTTTCCGGATGATTCCTGTTGGGAAACTTAGGAAGGACGCAGGAGAAGCGTAAACCTACGTTTCCTTCGGAGAAGGAAGCTTTAACATAGTATCCTCTCTGCCTCTAATTTCGTTCGGCGAAATAATTCTCTCGTAGAAGGAGGCCACCGCCCTCCACTCTCTTCGATTGAAAGATCCCTTCTGGGTCCCCTGGAGGCAGAAGCTTCTCTCTAGTCCAGGCACGAAGCGAATAATCGCATCATTGCGCTATGAAGTCCGTCAACAACAACAAATATCAAAATAGTAACTTATACATAACTTTCCTCGAGCTAGATAAGTTATTTTGTTTATAAATAATATTGTGCTACAAAGCAAGGTCGAAAAATTATTACTAAGCCTTTTAAAAAAACCCACTACATTGAAAAATGTATGATGCTGAATTTGTTGTTATGTCATTTTGGATAACGTAGACAGTTAAACTAAACTCTGATTAAAGTTTGAGTTGTAATTGTGACAAAGCTAGGTGTTCCACGCAGTGTTACCGAAATGGTTTCGATTTGTTAAATTTGAAGTCAATACTGTACATTTAAAACCATCTTCCTATTATCGTTTTTTTTACGCTCGGTAATGCCTTTATACACCCCGATTAGCGTCGGGAATGTGGATCTCGGCGAAGGGGAGAACTCGCAATACCCACTAAATGCCAGCGGAACCCTCTTAATCCATTAGTTGAACATCAGAAAAGCGCTCGCACTTCCTCTTTGATGTCCCTTATGAGTTAGACCGAGAGTTCACGAAGGCGGCATAACGGGTGCAAGTATACCACGCCTTGGTGGACGGTGAGAAAGTGTATTGACTGCGTTTTTCCTCTCTCGCTCGTGGGCCTCTTTCAGCGCGATGACTACAGAATAGGGCCACTCTTGCCCAGCACCTCTCTAAGGAAAGCATCGCGCCTTCAACGCTCTTCAACGAAAGATCCGCGCCAATCGGCACCACCAGAAGATGCCCAGTCAACATTCTGCTAAAATGTGGTGCGATGAGTAAACAGCGGCCCCACACTCATGGCAGGCGGGTAGCTCTCCACGGCCAATTTGGTGGGAGAACTTTCCGAAATATGCGTGTCCAATTAGAACCTGCACCAATCTGAAAGAGACCGACCCGTACCCCCTGGTAAGCCATTATTCCAGGCGGATTGCCTCAGCACCCGTTATCGGGGACCTGAGATCCTATCTCCGCCTTTCAATTAGAGCCCGGTAGGCTCGGGCCACGATGCTACGGACTTCATCGGCATCAGGCTGCAGGCCGAGTGTCTTCGCTGAACCTGAACCTCCACCCTGAACTTCCACGCGCAGTTCTCACGGAATCGTTTTTGTTAATGAAACCGGTAGAAACAAGTTTTTTTATTTCAGTTTATATGTTTTTTATCGACCTATATGCGTAATTATTCTGTGTTGTTTAAGTACAGTATAATTGATTCATCATCATCGTCATCGAGTATTTTCGCCAAAATGAAGTTTGGCTGTTTGAATTGACTCGAAATAATTATTTTTATATCTTATTTGCACCGCTCCGGTCGCACTAAACTTCAGATTAAAGATAATTTGAAACTTAGTCTATTATTACGTAATTTGTATTTTTTTTGTTGTTTGCAATAAAGCAATAAATCAAAGGGCCTTAGAACTTAGACTGCCTCCGACCAACAAAAATAATAATTGAGTTTATTATTTATTATTACAGTGTGGCTTTGCGTTATATCAAATGAAAATCACCCTTTCCTGGTGTCTAGATCTTATCTCTACCATCGAAGTTTCATGAAAAATTGTTGCCAGTCACGGCATTTCACGACTTTTGTATTCTGAAATGAACCTTTCAACATATAGGGTCGCCCTTGAACTGTCGGGGCGTTCTGGTGCCAATGTTTTCTTATGTAAAAGTCGATATGGAGATAACTTGATACTAACTTACATCGCGCATAAATTACATGTAGTACTGTAAAATAATATAGTTCGCATATAAGCAAAATATATTTACATTAATTAAACTGTAATAATTTTTTAGACTATAGACTATATAAATATTACTGCTTTGGAAAAATTAATTTCATTACTAAACGTAAAATGTAGACGAATAGTGTTTTTGGATAGCATTTTTAATATAAATATTTTAGAATAATTTAAGATAAATATTTTAGAAATAAGACACAAAACGTATAAATACTTTAATGCTATTTGGAGTGTTTCACTGAAATTAATTTATTCTGAAGCTCTTTTTTAACGTCAGGAAATCCTTATGGATACCTGCAACATCACGGGGAGGCGTTGCAGGTTATGCCGGGTTTCACCGGCGAAAACTTCACGGTGCTGGCTCTAAACCAGTATTTCCCAACCTTTTTTAGGCCATTCCCCACCTTAAAATTTTGATAAACCCCATTCATAATTTTTAAAAATTCAATTTAAAAATTAAAAATTTAAAAAAAAAATGCCTTTAAAAATTCAATTGTCCTTTTAAGAGCTATAAATAATAACGTTTAGGAAGAAATCACTATGAAATTGTTATCAAAACATCGTAGCTAAAAATTCAAAACTTCAAATGAACTGAAATTCAAATTCAAAATAATTTTAATATTGATTTCTATATTAATTTAGTATGATCAAATTGCTCCTCGGTGTAGCGTGGGCTCCACATTGGGAAACACTGCTCTTGACTATCTGTATACCAAATTCCATTTAAATTGGCTCACGTGTTATCGCGTGAAAGCGCAACAGACAGACAGAGTTACCTTCGCATTTCTAATATTATTAACGATAAGGATATCGAATCAACAGCCTAAATAACAATTTCAAGCTTCCAGCTTTAAAAATGATGTTACTTCCATACCATACCACGCTTTTTTCTCGTTCTAGACTGTCTGTGTACCAAATTTCATTCAAATCGGTTCATTAGATACTGCGTGAAAGCGCGACAGACAGACCGTGTTACTTTACGTTCTAATATTTTGTAAGGATATTTTATACTAGTGAAAGGCTTCGGTTGTGGTTAGTTACCACTCTAGCAGCGAAGACGTGCCGTCTAGCAAAAAATACGTTCCGGTACGATGCTGTGTAAAAATCATGTGAGGTAAATTACTTCCAGAGTGACGTGCTTCGATCTTAGTCTATAGCGTCACTTACCATCAGGTGAGATTAGTCCGAATTAGTGAATGGCTTCGGTTGTGGTTAGTTACCTCTCTAGCAGCGAAGACGTGCCGTCTAGCAAAAAAATACATTCCGGTACGATGCTGTGTAAAAATCATGTGAGGTAAATTACTTCCAGGGTGACGTGCTTCGATCTTAGTCTATAGTGTCACTTACCATCAGTTGAGATGACAGTCCAACAATAACCTGTTAGTAATAAATAAAAGTATTTATTAGTTCCGTTTTGGAAATAATGAATATGATTAGAAATTACGAGCAATTACGATCCTTGAGGATAGACTGTATTAGTCTTTTTTTTATTGCTGACAGTTTAGCGCAGATCTCACCTGATGATAAGTGATGATACAGTCTAAGATGGAAGCGCGCTAATCTGGTACGAGGCAATATACCCCTTACGGTTTCTACACACCATCGTACCGGTATACAAATCTCTTTGTTTTGCCGGTAACTAGTCACCTTCAAAGCCTCCCACCAGACCAGACTCAGACAAATTAGAAAATACAATTCTAAGTTCGCCGTAACGGGGACCAAACCCGGGGCCTCTGCTAGCAAGCCGAGTACTCGCGCCACTGCGCCAGCGAGGCCGTCGCCAGCGTGGACTCGTTTTTTTTATTATCAACTTCAGTTAACAATTATTGTAACGTATAACACGTATCTTAAAAACAATTGTAATCGAGAATTTTATTCGTATAATAACACAACATATGCGCAATTACCAGTACTAAGTCAATATTTTCCACGTTTTTACGTACATAGCTCAAAATAGAGTTTTATCACTTAACAGCTATACAGTAATCCGATGTCAAAATATTAATTCCGGTTATAAACATATTAATAAGATAAAAATTGAACGTGAATTTCGCTCAGCGGATTGTAAATACGTTAATGTGTTTTACAAACAGTTACGTTGGCTACGCGTTTTGCTACGCTTAACATTCAAACCGCGTGACCTGCTGCTACTAATAGATGTGATTGTATCGCAGTTTCCTTCCGACTGTATTTAACTAAAACGGCGAAATAAACCTGTTAGTTCGTCTCCCGTGACATCACTCTATAATTTCAGGTCCAATGGGGGTCCAAAAACTTACACTTGTGTCGATGTTACGTAATCCATAAAAAAGTAGTATCTTTAGACTTTAAATGTCTTAGATTCCACAACCTAAAAAGTTTTAAATTCTCACTTTCTGTCGATGTTACGTTATCCATAAAAAAGTACTATCTTTAGTCTTCAAATGACTTAGATTCCACAACCTAAAAAGTTTTAAACTCGCACTTGTGTCAATGTTACGTAATCCATAAAAAAAGTACTATCTTTAGACTTTAAATGACTTAGATTCCACAACCTAAAAAGTTTTAAACTCGCACTTGTGTCGATGTTACGTAATCCATAAAAAATAGTAGTATCTTTAGACATTAAAAGACTCAGATTCCACAACCTAAAAAGTTTTATTCTAATAATCTCAACAATTTATTTGCATTGTCAGGAAAATAGTAGCCTATAAAAGTCACACTACCAGAACTCCCCCCACAAGATAGAGTTTAAGAGCATAGACCCACCACGCTGCATGTTATTTTACATTGTGTTGTAAGTTAATTGTATTGAGTAAAGGGCTACAAGAATCACTGTAATTATACTTTTAAGAAAAGCTCTTGTTTTTTTTATTGCTGTCAGATTAGCACTTGCCTGTGTTCATACTTGATGGTAAGTGATGATACAGTTCAAGATGGAAACTCTTGTAATGTAAAATATAATTATTTATTTATATTATTAAATTTAATTTCCATGGTAGCATTGACGTCATAGCAATCGTTAAATCATTTATATAATTATTCATTCAATGTATTCTTATACAAGACAATAAGGTTATATATAATTAATTATGATTGATTTCATGTTTGACTATAATTACAATATGTTATTATACCTTGAAAAAGAAAAATAGTTTTAAAATGTTAATCACATTTGTTATTGGGTTTTTCTTTTTTTTTTGCTCTCTAACAAAATTTGGTATCTGCGTGATATCTCAATTAAGTACTTTCCCATATCAAAGATATATAATACACTGGTAGAAATCTCTTGTTAAAGATAAGTCATCATTTGCATATTGTTTCCCTTCTGTATTGTGTGTTATTAATCCTGGTGCTCCAACCTTTCTCAAGGAACGTTTTGTTTTTAATGATTATGCCTTAAATATATTATTCACGATAAAATGACGAGTGTATATTTATTTAAATATTTTGGATAGCCAACAGCAAGAACATAGCTCTCTTACAAGTTGGTGCAGGTGCTTACCGGCCACGGTTGCTTTGGTAAATACCTGCACCAAATTGTTAGGCGTGAAGGAATACCCGCCTCCCAACAGTGTGGAACTCCAGTCGAGACGGCGTACCGCACGGTAGCAGTATGCCCGGCTTGGTTAGTGACGGGTGAGGATTTCTCGCTGGCGGACATCATAAAATGTATGCTCGCCAGCAATACAAACTGAAGGGCAATTGCCTCTTTCTGCGAGTCGACCATTTTGCAGAAGCAGATAAAGGGAGGACGCCGCGGATTCCTCTGCTCGCCGACGAAGATGGCCTGGAGGACGGGGGTGGGGAGGATTTGATACTGTTGTGAAGGCAAACGAATCCAGGGTGCCAGAGTGGAATGTTTTCTCTGAGCCTCTGGCTCCTCGCCAAAATATCAAGAGGGTTCCGCTGGGTTTTAGTGGGTATTCTGGTTTTATCTAGTGAGTCCCACACTCCCAACCGATGACTGTTTGGTTGGGGTGCGTTAATGCATTTCCCAGCGTAAAAAAAAAGGTACATAGTATACACTTAATGTTTTGAAACAAAAGAACTAAAATATATTTTAATTTGTCCAATTTTTAATAGGCATGGTTTTGAATAGT
Source organism: Elymnias hypermnestra (assembly GCA_015832385.1). Classification (NCBI taxonomy): domain Eukaryota; kingdom Metazoa; phylum Arthropoda; class Insecta; order Lepidoptera; family Nymphalidae; genus Elymnias; species Elymnias hypermnestra. The sequence goes on from JACTOM010000056.1 coordinate 651,140, forward strand.
CACGCAGTCTGCAGTCGATATTTGTATAACTATGTACGTAATTTCACATTAGTGGCACCTCGTACAAAATAATAATTAGGTGAAGTTACCAACATATTTAGGAAGTGGCCGCAGACGGAATATTAATCCATGTATTGGCCTTGATTCCCAAACGGGCTACCCGATTTGGCGGACGAGTGAGCTCATGCCTAACGCCGCGCCTCGTAGACGAGTCCATTAAACGAGACTCATTGTAGCACGCCAGTCGCAGTGCCTCTTTGCTCGCACGCGAATGCAGTTATCGTTGCTAGTCCGGCGCTAGTTTCCGAACGTACATCTGCAGCGCGCGCCGTTGCCCGCGAAAATTAACCAAAAAAAAATCAACAAACGTCAAAATTTCGCGCGCTTTCCGCTCGTCTATTGTTTCGCGCGCTTTTTCAAAATGGGTGTGGTGAAAAATCAGAACAAGAAGAACAAAGCGAAAGACGTCAAGAAGGAGCTTGATGCGAAACAGAAAAACGATGGGAAAATGAAAAAGAAGAAGAAAGTGTCGTGCTTACAATGCTTCAAGTCACCAGACGATGGTAGTTACATTTATGTAGTCGTTTACGTACAATAAAGAAGCTGTAAAGTCTTGTTTAAAATTTGTCATAGTGCTTTTCAGTGAAGGAAAACATTGGCAGCAATTCTATGTGTAGTCCACCAATTCGCATTGGAGCAGAGTGGTGTGCCTACGTTTCAAAAAAAATGGTGATAAGGCTTATATATATCTCTAGATTTTAAAGCTATCATTATAAGTTTTTAAGTCAACCAACTAATAGACGATGAAACTATATTTATTTAACATAAAAGCCACTCTCGTGCTTCTTTAAGAGATAAATTCAAACTACTAATACTGGTGGTACTGTGCTAATTGATGTTTATCAATTAGCACAGTACCGTCACAATATATATTGAATAAAATCTTATATATCCGTGATAATATTCAGTGAAATACACACTCATAATACAAGAAATAAAAACAAACTTGTAATCCCATATTTTAGAGTGGAGAAGGTTCAGTAATGATTTGTCGGGTTGAGTAAGAAATATGTCAAAAACATACTTTTACAAAAGGCAAATCATGATGTTGAAGATTATTCGAGCGAGAAAAATGTTTGGACATGTTTCCAGTTGCACACAGAAGTAAAATGTTACAGGAGCTACTAGACACATATATAGAGAAGGATAATTGCTCTGATGGGTCAAAAGTCCCTGAACAGCCTCCGTGGTTTTCCTAAACTTCTCGTCTTGCTAATATTTAATGCGTCCCCATTTGATATTGTAAAAGGTGTAATCGGAAATGGTATAACAGCCATTACGCGTAACTGTAATTTGTCAACAATGCTGATGCTCATTGTCTCTTTTTTTAATACAAAACAATACAGATTTCATTTTAACAACCATTTGATTCAACGGAAAATTGTTTGTTATTGTACAATTTCGATTTAAACACATTCCGTGTATTGAATAAAAGCAAATGTTTTAACAGGTGTTATAACATTTTAAGCAGAATTATACGAACCCATAAGTGATATAATGTATAAAAACAGTCTTCCGCTTTACTTTTTATTTCAAATTTTAATGTAGATATCATTATTATTACATAATATTTTACTATCGAACAAATAAACTCAATCGCTGCTGTGAAAAATATGACAAATGTAGACTGTATGAGCTCCTTTAAAACGTCTTCTATATTATATCTTCATTAGTAACGAATCTACTTTTAAAAATTTGGTAGTTACCTTTTTGTAATCAAGTGTTTATGAAACTTGTCATACGTCAAATTTCTTTGATAGAAAGACTTATAGTACACTTGTGCTCTTTGATATATCCTTTGCAAATGTCTATTCTCTACACGAGATTCGCCGGAATACTCATTATTATTGTAAAAGGATAGGTTCCTATGGAATTGTGAAGGCCGTTAAAGTAGCACCGTCTAACATTGGTCAATATACAATTTTAATGGGGGCCTGCAAAAACAGATCATCGAATTGCTCTTAGCAACGTCGACCTAAATCCCATGTTTATGTCATAAATAAAACTCAACTCAGTTTCGTAATGACCAGGCCGGGAATATACCAGGCATTAATATGTTTTGAACATAAAGAATTGAGTATAATCCGGTATCATAGTTCTACTGTTGCCCTCGAAAAGGGCGAAATTATGACGCACGTGATTTAGGACGCAGTTACTAAAGTCGAAGCTCACTCTATACGCTAGTTATTATAATAATTGTCCCTTTTTTATATGATTCTATTACCTTTGCCTGTATATTTGTTTCTGTAAATGTAATGGAATCCTTGAACTAAATTTTAAAACAATTCAAAACGTTATACGTATTTTTAACTTTGTATATATTAAGCATTGATGACAATAAGATAATTTAATTTAAGCATTACATTATCAATAAAATCTCATATTAAAATATTGTAAAATTAAAATCATGTCTTAATTGGTGTGATCTTTAATATAACGTATGTATGTGAGACATCTTTAGTATGTTATTTTTCTTATACACTTTATTACACCTTAAGAAATAAAACATAATATACTAACATATTAAACTTATTGATAAATATATAAATTTACAAAAGGCTGTCTTATCGCTGAAAAGCCATTTCTTCCAGACAACCCCTAGGTGGATTAAAACTGAGTGACAGAGTAAGAAATAGTGTGATAAGAGAACGTTGTGGTATAAAAGAAGACGTAGTGACTAAAATTGAGAAAGGTATGCTTAGATGGTTTGGGCATGTAGAGAGAATGAATGAAAGGAGACTGACAAAAAGGATTTATGAGTCAAGAGTGAATGCGAAAGTTGGAAGGGGAAGACCGAGGCGAACGTTCCTGGACCAAATCCAGGACATTTTAAATAACGGCCAGGTCAAGAGTACTCTAAACCGACGAACTTGTATGAAAGGTTTAATGAGATTGAAAGAAGCGAAGGAGATATGCAAGGATCGTGGCAAGTGGAAGGATGTTGTCTCTGCCTACCCCTATGGGAATGAGGCGTGATGCTATGTATGTATGTATGTAACCCCTAGGTTTAAAAAAGCTGTAAACATCAAAGATTCATACTACAAGATTCATAGCAAATAAAACCTGAATTTAATTGTTAATAAATTTAATTTATGACTTACATAGACGTAGATGTCTCTCACGAGCATTATTAAATCTTATAGATTAAAGTGGTACAATAAAACATAATATTTTTATCGTAATAATAAACTAAAACCGGACGATGAAATTTTAGAAGAAAATACGTTAGACCTTGATCTAATACAGGATTAGACTGTGCCTTCAGTGGATTCAATTAGGGTAAATAAGAAGCGTAGGAAAATGTAAATTGACTACTAACAATACGCGTAATTCAGAGGCGAGTCAAGGTTGCGAAAAGGTTTCGATTAGCATCATCGTTATTTCATGTGAATACACATGGATAAACTTTAACCTGTCAGCAGGATAGATCAGACATATTAATAGAAGGAAGGATCTTCCACTTAATACTCTAGTAATACTGTAATAAAATACTATCAGGTATGAATGTATTGGGTGTAGTTATTTGTGTGTATGTTTATATTATTGCCTACCTTTACGTTATTCCTTCTTCGTTAAAGATTTTTTTATGTCAAGGTTGTCTGGATGAAATTACTCATAAAACTGCCTGTTGTGCTTTCTTTTTCCTATTTATTTTAGTTCATTATTATGTATTATTTTTTAGCCGCAATAAAGTATATAGATAAATAACTAATAGGCTGATCCACAGTAAATTAAATTGTTGTTACGAGAGTTCTTATATAGAGAGATATATTCAAAGAAATTAAAAAATTGGTATAGAAGTCCTATGTAAAGTTATTATTGACATGTAAAATATATACTAAGTGAACTATGTGATGCTTAACAACTACCTAGAAACCGAAACTAGCTTTGTATTGGCTTCGTGTATTAATGAAGAAATAAATCGATACCTCTGTTTTATCCCCATTTTTCTTTGTTCAAGGTATATTTCCGTTATATTAAGTATTAAAGTATGACTGCTTCTTAGATTTCCTCTGTCTATATACCAAAATTTATCTCAATTGATTCTGCGATTTAGGCGTGAAATTGATCGTCTGAATTTGTATTGCTTTTCCCTATTTAATTTAGAAATTTGTCTTAATCACAGTTTGCTTGCATTAACATCAGCGGCAAAATCTAACGTCTCAAAATACCTTAAAATAAATAAATAGATTAAAAAATAGTTGGTATTACTGATTTGAAAGGTCTTTGCTACAATGATAAGATCTATTGTCTTTGTTAGTTGTACCAAAAGAAAATTCGTTATGAAAACCACGCAATTATTCAAAGTTATACTGGTTTAAATATGGAGATGACATGGAGCGAAATACCATTAGGTACTAGTAAAAGTCACCTTATATAAAATCATATACATTCCAATTGAAAGCTAATAAAATACCTTGCAATTGCACCTATTCTAAAATAGCGACCTTGTTATATTATCGAGATTCCTTATGATCGCTTCGCAGATATAAAGTGAGGATGTCGAGTTTAAGTCAATTTGCATTCACGTTACCGGGATGAGGTCACATACAGAACTACAATGAAGTTATTGTATCAGTAAACACGGCCATTAACGCTGCTGTGTTACATAGAGAACCTGAAAAGTGGGCTTCATCGATAAACAAATAGGCGTTATGAGGTAATCGTGTCCGCGTGTGGACTTATTTTACGTCACGAGCGGCCAATTTCGTTAATGGCCGTAAATTTTTTGCGAAGGTGTCGCAAATTATGTAAATATTTTGACGGTCTCGATGACGTTATATTGCGAATACTTGCTTCGCTTGCAGAAGTTCTGGGATCGATTCCCTAATTACTAACTTCTGTAGGGCTAGTTACAAATCCTTTAGCAAACACTTGTTGCCAAGGAAAAATTCCGCCTTTCAGTATAATGCTGTGTAGAAATCATTAAGAGGGACATTGCCACTTTCTGTATTAACACAAGACTAAACATTAATCAATAAAAATATTTTAAATTGTTCTGCCCAGAGAATTGTACTTGTCCTCTTTTTTGACGTTGATTACTTTTAATTTGCTATGGTTCACCTTCATTTTGACGTTTTCATGGCCCTAATAACATTTAGTGTCGATCGACAAACATGTTGTGAAATATTTATAAATAAATTACTATAATATATGATCAAGCTTCTCTTAGGCTTCATTGTTCACTTACGCATATAAGTAATATAGAACAATATAAAAACTTAATAGCTGTCAATCGCTGGAAATTTTAGAAAGACATAATTACGAAAAGAGTAAGTTTCGTCAGTAAGAGTAATTGAAAGAGCGGAGAATAATATTTAATGATACCAATTCAAACTTTCTTCCCCGATTTTTTGAGCCATTACAGTGCTATTTTTTCCAACACTAGTAATTTTTTTATATTTACTTTTATCAGACGCATTATAGTAAAAAAATCAAGTAACACATTTTTACTTTTTTGCGACTCCTTTTTTAGTAATGACCTCAACATACCTTCTACAATACAACCTACTATATTTGCTCACCTCGAACTTACCTACCTAAAATAATCAGTAAACAATTTAGAGGGCACAGTGACAAAGTAACTACTGAATATTTGACATCGACAAGTTACATCTTGTTATCTTAATATTCAAAGCCTAAACTGATCTTGAACGGAATAATTATTTTAATTGCATTATGAGACGATACGTTTTGTTATAGAAATCAACCAGCAAACGGGGATAGGGTCATAGAATCATAAGTGAATCTCATTTCAAACATATGCCCAAGAATAGATATGTTGCTAATAAAGAGGCCTAAAATGTTTTGCCTGCCCTTTTCACTGCAACTCTTTGACTGCTAGTTTTCTTTTATTCAATAAATTCCACTAAAAAAAGGGTTAATGTTACACGCTGATGGTTCTGTGAGGATGTGATAAGTCCCTGTTCGTGCCAACCCAATGACGAACTAGTCATTATTTGTTTGACTGGGCTCTACCGCTGTTAAATCATGTAATATCTTACTTACCCTCATATAATTGTGACTATTTATATATTTAAAGAAAAGAGATAAAACTAATAATTTAAGAAAATACTTAATGTTGTGCTTTGCAACGCACCTGTTTATAATATGTGATTCAAGATTATATTTATTTGCACTGATATTAAAGTTCTGCTACATTCACATGATTGAAATGGTTTAAAAGTATCGTTAAAGTTAATGTCATTAATATAATTTATTTCTTATTTCGCTCCGTTAAAACATTATTCATTTTTATCACAATTAAAGTCTTCGTTCTATTTAATATTATCGTAACTACCCAAACTTTAACCTCAACCTCCAAAGGAAAAACTAAAATAGTTGTACAGTAGCAAAATATTTCTGGTTGGTTAACATTATCGGAAATCTTTTAGCCATGATAAAAGACTGCGTCGGAAATAAAAGTGTTTTAGTCGGAAAACTACTAATGTCACCGTGGCTTTATTATTCAAGGACAGTTTAATGTTGATAACATCTCGTGTGGTGTAGATGGTGACAATGGCAATCACTGCTCACGTCAATCAACTGCCAGATGTGTTTAATGGTGTAAATATTTAGTTTACAGACATCATACGCTACTACTACTAAATATTTTCGTCTTTTCCTAACCTAATTCGCGTGTTTTATACGTACTCAATATATCTTTACGTAGTGCTTTTAAGTACTTGTCTGATGTGCTATATGTTCACATACTGTTTTTTTGTTCTGTGTCTCTGTCGTATTACTTAGACCGTGTTGTCACAAAATAAACCTTACACTTACCAGGAAACATCACCCAATTTGGTAGTTCTCTTTTACTTCTTATCTCCTTATTTGCTTCGCTTTATCCCCTTTATGTGTGGGTGGTTTTTCTAGGCATGAGTCGTAATTTTTTATCAATTGCATCATTTTTAAAGACATATCTCCCTCAGACTCGACTAAACTACATGGTTTTATATCTCCCTTTCCTCTCTTCAACTTTAAAGTCGGATTGTAAGAAAAGGAATAAGGTGGATAGATGGATTTTGTAATTTAGTTGTTAAAACTTTGGAGTACATTGCCATAACTTCTCATCGTGGACACCTTCGTGTTATCAGTTACATCTTATACTAAATAACCTTCCCCTCATATTAAACATATCCTCATTTCTTTTGATATATGTTATATAATTATTATGCAAATAATGCAAAACACTTTATCTAAGTTGAACGACCTTCTTTAATTCTATAGTTATTCTACTCCATTGTCACTGACGAAGGTCGTCTTGGTTTTTGTCACATCAGCTATGTTTACTTGCACTTGCATTAAAATTTTATAATAACGGAAAAACGTGCCGTCAGTCGTTTTATAATTATTTATATTTAGATAACGAAGTAATGTATATATTATGTTTTGATAGTCTTGTATATTTACTGTAGCCGTTGGAAGTCTTCCATTAAATTTACATATATCGAGTATGTAATGTAAATTGGCAATCACAACACTAAGTCTATTAATGGACTCACGTTTGTTTAATTCTGATAATTTTGTCTTAAAATAATTGTATTATTTCAACGATGTGTCACCTTCTTTTACGATGTGAGTAATCAGCACGGATTACTGACTCTGAGAAAGTATTTTTAAGATAATAAAATCTTTATCAAACATTTTTGGGTGTCACTATTAAAAATAAATTGAGAAGATAGTACAGTGTATTCTGTATATAGTACATATTATGATTTTCTAACTTCCCAACTACTTCGTATCGCATGCATTTTAAAGGACTGGACTTAATACAGTTATCTTTAATTCCATATGAATATACATAGTGACTGTTTGCATTGCGACTTTCTATATCAAATTTGGAATAGTTTGCAACATCTAAAATCTGCCTTACAAATTTGCCTGACATAAGACACATCAGTAGATGGTTTCAAAGCTTAAAATGGACATTTCTTTTATATTGCTGGCAGGTTAGTTCTAGATAATGATCTCACTGATCAATGATCCGTAGTAGAACCAACGTCACCGACATAGCCCTTCGAATCGCGAACCTGAAGTGGCAATGGCGGGGCACATAGTCCGTAGGACCGATAAACGTTGGGGGCCAAAGCTGCTGGAGTGGCGACCCCGCACCAGACGGCGCACTGTAGGCAGACTCCCCACGAGGCGGACCGATGATATAAAGAGGGTCGCCGGTAGCAGCTGGAGCCAGGCGGCGCAAGATCTGGCCTTGTGGAGGTCAGTACGTGAGACCTATGTCCAGCAGTGGACGTCCATCAGTTGATGCGACGACGACGACGGCGAATGATCTCACCCTGTGATAAATGATGAAACAGTTTGAGATAAAAGCACACTAACCTAATAAGAGGTAATTTACCTTTTATGGTTTCGAAATAGTACGCAATTTTATAACTTGGCGACATGTTTTTAGTAGTAGGATGGTAACTAATCATGCCCGAGGCTTCTGACTAGTCCGGACTAAGACAAAAAATAAAATACAATTTCCTAATCTAACCTGTTGACTATCGGACAGGATTTCTGCCAGAGAAGTTACCGTTACACCACTGGGATCTTCAAATTTAAGGACATATCACGTAGAAACAATTTTTGTCTAACTGCATTACATTCTGGACGTTATAATATGCTGTTACGGTTTATCATGACATGTAGTATAGTTATATACCTCAAGAGACTACCGTGGCCATTGTTTGCCCCTAACAAGTGTTAAAGGTCAAATTAGACAACAATGGTTCTGTATACACAATGATCACCATTTAAAATGGCTTTTGTTACATCAATATGTTCAGTGGTTTAGATAAAATTCATACATGCGACCTCACTATTTTTTCTTGTTTAATTTGAGGTTTAACAACAATAAAAGATATTCACAAATATAGTAATAAAATATTTTAATATTCTAAAAATAAGAGCGAGTTCTCCTGCCAAAGAATTTCTTTAAAAGTTACAAGGTTTCAGCCTTTTATTAGTTAACAAAATGTTTATACTGAATATTATATTTATTATCATTAATCTTACAATTTTAATGTAGAAAATATTTGTTATAACATTTCAATATTATTGACAACAGATGATTATTTTCCCCTGGACATGATTTTTTTATAATTTTTCAAAACCACCAGTTGTTACGTTTGTTATCATTTACATAGGAAATATATCTGTCCGAAAATGACGTAGAATTTACACTAAAAACCGGTAATATGAATTCATAAATAACCTTTACGAAATCAATCGGATGAGTCAATATTTTGAACCTAAAATGATTTAACCCTAATGGATTGTGGAGGTCAGATAACAATCGATATAAAAGTTCCTGTCGAATTATTATGTCGTCATCATATTAAAACGGTGTAAATATAAAACATACATGTTTTTTATATGACTTATCCGATATATAACAAATGATGTTAATATAGTTTCTTCAAATATAATAAATTACAATAATAATTACTAATTAAAATTTAGTCAGTCTTCCCAACCGGTAGTAAATTTATACCAACGTCTCAATGTCGACTTGATGTCTCAATACAGCTTGTTAAGCCTGATAAAGACAGATTCTCTTGACTGTAATCTCACCAGTTGGAAAGTGATGATACAGTCTAAAATAAAAGGGTACTAACTTGTTACGAGGTAATGTACTTCTTATAGTTTCGATGCCTTTCAAACCGTTACAGAAGTCTTATATATTCATGTCAACTTCGAAAAGAGTAGTAATAAACATTATACCTAAGTACGAGGCGATAATTTGCTGAAATAAAACCAAGGAGAGTGGCACTGTAGTGCTATTTGGGTTAAAGGATACATTAATTAAACGGACCTCTATGAATGAATGTCATTAAAGCATTCGTCTATAGTGTGCTGTTATTGTCGTGTATTGTTTCTATTGTTTATATAAAAAAAATGTATTTATGAAAAGTGATCAAAAAAATATTCTACATTTAGGGAGTCTTTTTAAATTCCTACTTTTTTCGCTAGTAAAATACCTGTTATTCAAACTCTCGTGTTTAACTAGTATTACGTAAATAATGAAATATTTTAAATAAATTTAAGAAAATAAGATCTTATAAATCATAAGAAGAATTAGGTAAAGAAGTGAATTGAAAATTTTCTTGACGCTGCAAAACAAATTGCCTAATCTTTTTTCATATAAAACAAGCGCGCATGCGTAAAAAATTTGTGGCAAACGCAATAAATTACGCAAATATTTAATCGGAAAGCAATGTGGCACTTTAGTCACTCAAAATAGCGCCGAAAATACGAACTTTCGATACAGTTATAATGATAAAATACTATTAAAACTTGTAGTGGATGATACTTGATGTGAATACAGTTTTTTATTTAATTTAATAAATTAATATTTCTATGTAACCAGTTTATTCAGTTCCTACTGTGTGGTGTAGAAATATTTTTCTTTTTTTAATATTGAAGTCTATCTCGGCTCAAGAATCCTCAGTAGCTACTGATATTTTGTTTTTCTGGAAGCACTTAGTTAAAAAATTTGTCAATAATTTTCTAATGAATTCTGCTATTTAAATTGAACTCCTAATCGTGAATGTAACTACCGGCAACAAAAACAACTTGCCATAAACAGAACAATTGCATACATTATTTCTGAAGTATTCAACTGAAAATCTACAATAGGTTATTAGTAAAAATTTCCATATGTAGATAAACAACTTTTAACTATGCATACATATACATATATAAGCTACGATGGCTTAGTGGTGAAAGGTCTGCCTTCTCGTTAAGAAGAATCGCGGATTCGAATCTTGGGCATACCTACGTGTCTTTTTCGCTCCATTATTATGCTCAGCGGCGAAAGAAAACATCGCGAGGAAACATGCATATCCTGAGTGTAATTCTGAAGTGCGTAAAGCCTGCTAACCCACAGTGGAGCATCGTGGTGGGTCTATGCTCTAAAAAATTCTCTCCTACACGTGAGGAGGCCTGTACCCAGCGATGAGACGCTATTAACCTGCTACTTGGATTTGTTCCAACTTAAAACATAGTACAAGTAACATTTTCATTGATAATACATAAAATATATTGCATTTTAAACCAAGAGATCTTTAAGCATCAAACAGATAACGAAGATTGACGATCACATTTAATTGTGTACAGATGAAGTCAGATAGTAAAGGCCAGTAGCTGTCCATTAACATCCCACTGCAGAGCATAGGCCTTCTCGCTCATAGGAGAGAGGGTTTTCAGAGCATAGACCCACCACGCTGCTCCACTGCAGGTTGGTAGGCGCTAGAACACAAGTGCACTCTATATTCTGGCACGACCGGAACGACATCGGGCACTTCCCAACTTTCCAACTTCGAACAAATGTTGAAAAAAAGTCTTAATAGAAAACTCAATATTGATTTTTGAATTAGCCCGACCCGGGACTCGAACCCAGGACCTCATGACTATGGCCGAACATGCTAACCCCTAGACCAATAAGGTAATTAGATAGTATATTGTTTTAATATATGTGTGCGTTGTTCTTTTATATTTTATATACATACACGTAGTACTAAAAGCTTTCACATGTTTACTTTTAACCTGGTGCCGCAATCACGTTGCTTGCTCAGATTTATTTTTAGCAAGGCACGAAGTTAATCATTTTTATATGGCAGACTGAAGTGAAATTTAGCCCTATTCGTTTCATACTACTACTAAAATTCATGCACATAAATAAATTTGAGTTAAGGCCTTTTCACAAACTCATATGGAAANTTTCCAACTTCGAACAAATGTTGAAAAAAAATCTTAATAGCAAACTCTCTAACTCTATTGATTTTTGAATTTGCCCGACCCGGGACTCGAACCCAGGACCTCATGACTATGGCCGAACATGCTAACCAATAAGGTAATTAGATGGTATGTTGTTCTAATATATGTGTGCGTTGTTCTTCTATATTTTATATACATACACGTAGTACTAAAAGCTTTCACATGTTTACTTTTAACCTGGTGCCGCAATCACGTTGCTTGCTCAGATTTATTTTTAGCAAGGCACGAGTTAATCATTTTTATATGGCAGACTGAAGTGAAATTTAGCCCTATTCGTTTCATACTACTACTAAAATTCATGCACATAAATAAATTTGAGTTAAGGCCTTTTCACAAACTCATATGGTTATTTTCGTGATAAGAAATTGAAATACGCATTCCAAAATGAAATGAAAGTTTTTCTGAGATAATCTTCAAAACGCTTGGTCAACCTTTCACAGGAAGTAGTACGTTTCAAGCTGTGTAAATGGATAATAGCTTTTTGTGCTAGCTGACTCTTAAGATGACTTTGAGTGAGTTTAAATATCAAGTAATTGAACTGTTTTTCCTCAGAATCCGGATATGTTACATAAAAATTTCCCTCAAGAAAAAAAAGAAGAACTTTGAGTGTAGATGGGATAAAGTTTTTTATCTTTCACATAATTTCATTAGATACATAAATTATGAGATTTTACGTGGTTTAAGTTTCAGTAGTTACATGGAGTAAATCGTGATATAAAATATTTTATACTAGCTGTTATCGCAGTATGACAGACACGAAAAGAGTCCTTTTGTTAAAAAAAACGTCAGTCGGTTACAGTTTTAATTCAAAATCGATAAATAGATAAACATTCAGCATATTTATGTTTCACCAACAGATTTATTGAGTCAAAAACATAACATAAACTTTATTGGCTAAAACAAAGCTAGAAGAAGAATAAAATTAATGAACTATGATATTGTCTGCTCTCCTAAAACAATTATTATTACGAACATAGATAGAAATGTTTCATGTCTTTATTTATAACCTACAGTATCAACTTTACATATCGAGTGACAATATAATTTGTTTTTTTTTAAGTCTCCGTGGATAACCCATAAAAGCTAATGCATATTGTATAATAAAGCCCTTTATAACGAATTTTTAATCAGTGCAGACACTGTTTTTGGCTTTTATTTAACGATTTATTTTAATCCATAATCTTTACATAACGTATCTTGTCAAGTTTTATTTTGTTATTATAAAGAATATTTTCTAAGTCTCTTCCATTTTGTTATAATAGAGTTAAACTGTAAATAGGATGTAAGCTGTAAACAAATCAAAGAAGTGTTTTATATACGATATTAATACGTAATCCTACGAATAAGTGATTTATATTCTTCAAGTTTTGCTGTTTTAAATTAATTGTTGTGATGACACACATCACAATGGTATTTACAAATAAACGCAGTGCAATTATGTATTTAGCACTAAACACTTGGTTGGCTTTTCTAAGATTCTTATAAATACTATTAGACTATTGTAAGCCTTTCTAAGGTTACTATGATTAGTTCGCGACACAGATTTGCGTTAACATTATTATATGATCTTAATTTTTTACGATTAAAGGACCCTTTTTGTGGTAACTGATAGTTTTTTTATTAAATGTTCGATTTCCATGAACCTAAATTAATTCGTTTTCATCAAAATGCATTGTGTGATAAACTATTTCCTTGTAAGTTATATGAAGGACACTTAAGATCTAGTGTATAAGAATATAATTAAAAACAAATGATACTTTAGTCTATTTAAATAAATCTATTCATGTATATTTTACTATTCCCCTTTTTTCGGATATTTTTATAAGAATCGGATTCAGGAAACATTATATTTCAATATTATAGAGTTAATATAATTAACGAGGAGTGTTATTGTTAGTGCCAACACTTATGTATGGTAGTGAAAGTTAGGTATGGCAGAAGAATCACATAAGTAAAATAAATGCGGTAGAAATGAAATCGTTGAGAAGTNAGAATGAAAGAAGCGAAAGAGATATGCAAGGATTGTGGCAAGTGGAAGGGCGTTGTCTCTGCCTACCCCTATGGGAATGAGGCGTGATGCTATGTGTATGTCTGTATGAATAGAATTCATACCGTACGTATAAAATTCTATAGAGGCCTATTATTAGATCTATAAAGCAAAGTGAGGATACCCTCTAGCAAGTGAGAATAATAATCAATTCCTACGCATTCTAGCACGGATTTTTTAGCTCGATATGAGATAAATTAGACAAAGGGAGGGTATACATTTTATTGTATACTACAAACTTTACAGGAAATTCATTAATTTCTCCATAAGGTATAAAAAGGTGGCTTTATCGCTAAATATCTATTTTTGTCAGTCAACCTTAGGGTTAGGAAGATTTTGTTCCAAAATAAAGGTTGTCAAAAAATGGGCTGTGAATTAAAATAAGAATTGAAGAATATGCTGTTTTGAAAGAAATTGAGTAAGTATAAAATAAAATCTCCATAATATACTAAGAAAATTCTTTAAATATACGTCCGTCGATCTAATAAGGGTAAGTGGGTTGCGGGTGGAGGTGTAGGTAGCGTTTATTTGTTAGGAGCGCCGTGTTGACATCATCTGCTTGTTAGGTCACCTTATGGTTGCTTACGAGGCATTGAAATACATTTACTGCTCTTTTAATAGGGCCTGAATTATTTACATAGCTATTTTTATAAGTATAATAATATTGTTAGGAACCAAAAAAGTTCGTGTGGTTTTCTTTTATTGTTTATATGAACTGTATATTGCAAGATAAAGTAGTAGGGTATTTATTACATTTAAAAGCTGATATTAAAAAGTATATTACAGATTTATTTAAAGTAAACAAACTTATCTAAAACGTTTATTGATACTTTTTAATATAAGCTTTTAATCGTACAATAAATTACGCTACTAGTTAATTTTGCTTGCGATATACAAATCATACGAGAAAACTACATATAAAAACCGCACGAAATTTTTTGGTTGCCTAATTACAAAAAAAAACAACTCAATTCCGCTACCTAGCACGAAGTTCTTAACTTTATAACATAGAAAGAAACGTTTAAACATTTTACGTGAGGTTTTCACAAATGTCGCTGTAGATTTTTTCACAGATTATTTGGAAAAAAGACAAATACAGTTTTTTTATTTGTCTGAAATGGATTAATAAAAAAGTACTATAGTAAAGATCGAATATTTGAACAAGATGACCACCTGATTTTGAAATATCGGTCCTAATTAAAATAAATTGTTAAGAAATTACCTATTCACGTAATAATATCGTTTTCAAAATCATTTTTCTTTTTTAGTTTATTATTTCAGATATTAGAAATCATGTTATTGTTGTGAGCCAGATAAGAATTTTAAAATTAAATATATAATTTTTTTTTTTACACTGTAGACTTACTGGACAGTCAAATGATTTTTACCTTTACTTTTCATTTTAGACTAATCGTTCGAAATTAGCCTGTATACATGCAAGTAGAATGAAAACGATTTCACTGTAGGAATTTAATTAAAACAAATTTGAGCTAATAAAATTTAACTATATGTTAGACACAGTATTCTTTTACTATAGACTTTTTAACTGATATTAGTGTTTTTCACATATCGACCCTATCATATTCCAGCACTAATCTTTAATAAAAGTATGTAAATTATAAGAAATATTGGCTATGACAGGGTCTACAATATCGTAATATAATAAATGTAATCAGAACCTCTGATTACATTTATTAGAAGGGCGTAAAAACTATTACCTTATTAGAATCTACAAACAAGCATGACATGATCATTTATTGTACCACAAGATGATAAATGATATATATGCCTTTAAGTATTTTACAATTAAATTATCAAGCGAATTTCATGATTTTCAACTTTTTTTTACATTTCGTTTTTACTCTTGCGGCCTCAAATATAAGTCTTGCGTCAAAGTACTTCACTTTTAAGTGTTCCAAAGTCATCAATCAGTGGTCTGCGTTATTTAAAAATATCATTACACCTAAGAATACTTTGAGAGCGTATTCTATTTTTAGGTCTGATTCATAAAAATCGCAGCACCGCTAAGGTGTAATTACATTAATGCATTGTCTATATCTACAGTATATGTAAGCGTTTTGCATTTAAATAAATACCTGCATTTGATATTTTCCATCTTTGAGTTACATAACAATAATCAATGTAATGCTAATACTTTTGATACTGTAAATGAGAATGTCAGTTACTCAAAATTTGGTATGGAGAATCCTTTTTTAACAGTATTGAAAACAATTTGCACAAAAGATATTGTAGTGCACAAGTGTAGGTGCAAATAAACAATCAATGTCTATTTCTTCACTCTAATAGTCCGATTAGACGACATATCTAATACGACTGGAAAAAGATTTGGTACATGACCGACTGCTCAATATGCTTATCGAGGCACTGGAGTATAACACACCCCTAATTTACGCTGAATACCAATTTTGAATTGGTCCGACTTGGAACTACATACCTGGTCCTGACGATCTTGTGGTCGTTGTGTAGATAAAATTGTCTAGGTGTGACGATATAAAAGTGCTGTCAAAATCCTACTAAAATAATTTTGAGATCAGAGTAAAGCGCTATAGGAAAAAAAAGATAATCCATTTATGTGGTGGAATAGGTAAAATAAGCTGGTATTATGTTACTATATGCCTATAGTCGTACTTAACTTTCTAAAGTCACGTTAAAAGACTGCAAGACACATAAATTTTAACTTATCCCATATGTCCAATTCCTGATAATGACTCCTTTTAAACACTCAAACCTAATATTGAATGAAAAGTTCAGGATTCGAACCCTAGACCATGCTATATATTTGTGCCCTATGCACATATAGACTACAAGCCCATGGAAAAAATTAACCTGTGAACCAAGGCAAATAACGCTTAGAAGGCTTTTTTTGCGCTGGGAAATGCCTTTACGCACCCCGATGAAAGACTTTTTCCAAGCGGGAGTATGGGACTCACAGATACCAGAATACCCACTAAAACCTAGCGGATCCCTCCTCATCCATGTGTGATATCACTAGAGGTTCTCTAGCATTCCACTCTAATGACCTGAATGACACCGACTATGAGGACCTACCACTCATTAGGGTGAAGCATGAAGCGCATACGCGCGACTTCTGCCACCAAGCCTCTTCCTACGGCGAGAGAGGGCATCAGCCTCGCAAAAGAAGGCAACCGCCTTCCACCCATCTTCACCGGCGAGCAGTATCCCAATTATGCTCTCCGGTGAAAGATCTCCTCTAACCAGTGACAACAAGATATGCCGCTAGGGTGCCCACGCTAAACACTCCACCAGGGTATAGTGCGCCGTATCTACAGGAGCACAATATTCATGACAGGTGGGAGTTTCCTCACGGCCAACGACCTGGTGCAAGTACTTGCCGAAGCAACCATGGCCGGTCAGGTTCATTTCACAGGTTAAGTTTTTCCACGGACTTGTAGTCTAATAGACAACGATTTAATATATCTGTTTTATTAATGTTTGTTCAAAGCTAAAATTATTGTAAATTCTTATTGATCAGTGTGTCCATAGATAATATTTATATACTGGGTAAAAGTTAACCACTAGACTAACACGACAGCAAGTTTCATGATAAAAAGAAATAAATCCCTAATAGACAATAGTAACAATTTTTTTAGCATAGAAATAAATGCAAATGCTATAAAGTCATTAATTCACCGGAGTCCTAGTAATAATTGAGGTTAATGTACCTATTTGTCGACGTCTTGTTTTTAATTGCCCACTAATCTAATATCATCAACCGATATTAAGGTTTCGATCCAATTTTGAAGCAGTTGCCGTGACCTTAAACACTATATGCATAATTTCTATAGTTTTAGCATAAAAGCAATGCTTAAATAATGCTGAGTGTGCCCGATATGTATTGCAATAATTGGTAAAAAACTTGCCACGTATGATAGGTTAAGGAGTTTAGCTTTTTTATTGCTGACCGCTTAAAGCTTGATTATAATCTCATCTGAAAAGTGATGATATAGTCTGAAATGGTAGCCTGCTAACTTGTAGATAATTGTCTCTTATGGATACTACATAGCGTCGTACCGAAACTCAGTTTTATTGTTTGGCATCATATCTTTGTTGGTAGGCTAGTAACTGTTTAGAGCATAAGCTTTCCACCAGTTCCAAGTCAGAAAATACAATTTCATCCATCGAATCGAACCTAGGACCTCTGCTAATGCTAAGCAAGTACTAGCAGCGATGGGCTAGTGAGGCCGTTTATAGCTGTTGGATCAATACATACATACATACATAGCATCACGCTTCATTCCCATAGGGGTAGGCAGAGACCACGTCCTTCCACTTGCCACGATCCTTGCATATCTCCTTCGCTTCTTTCATTCTTATTAAACCTTTCATACAAGTTCGTCGGTTTAGAGTACTCTTGACCTGGCCCTTATTTAAATTGTCCTGAATTTGGTCCATGAACGTTCGCCTTGGTCTTCTCCTTCCAACTTTCGCATTCACTCTTGACTCACAAATCCTTTCTGTCAGTCTCCTTTCACTCATTCTCTCTACATGCCCAAACCATATAAGCATACCTTTCTCGATTTTAATCACTACGTCTTCTTTTATACCACAACGTTCTCTTATCACACTATTTTTTACTCTGTCACTCAGTTTTAATCCACACAATCATCATTTTGGATCATCAATTGGATCAATCTTTTGGAGAAATTTGGATCGAATTGTAAATATAAACTATCATCATTCATCAAAATCAGTCCAGCGATTTATGAGTTCTGTCATATACACACGTATATAAGGATTATATAAACTATATAGAGAATCATAACGTATTGCGAAACGTACATGTCCTAAGTCCAACGTAAATAATTGAACATATCCGTTGAACAACTCGCAATGTTGGAAGCTTCCTACGGTTTATGATAGACGATTTGTTTACATATTGGTTTGAACGATTGACGTTAATTCTAACCATCACATTTATAGCTTGATTTACTCGATAATAAAACATTGAGGCAACTTGCGACGATTGACTTGTTGCTATTGGTTATATTTAAGTTTTAATACTAACTGTTCGACATAACTTCGTATCGTGATTAATAAATGGGAGCTGGGGATAGAAGGATGACAAATACTTTACTACCTATTTCTCAGATTTATCAAATATACAAAAAAGAAATATATAAGTCGCTTTGAAAGAATTTAATAACAAACACTGTCATGGGATGAAATAATTTTTATCCTCCTCCTCCTTTTTCCACCGTGAAATGCATTTACTCGCCCCGGCTTAAAGTAATATCTATAACTAATTGCTACGACTTGCTGAAAACGAGGGTACTTCCTAAAACACAGCAGGATCCTGCTGTTTTAGGCTGAACACATCCTGAACTGCCGCACTAGATGTTCGCGGACAATTCGTTCCTGATGTTAGCTGCTAATTCACAAAAACGAATACATAAATACGTATTACATTAATCATTACCTTATTTATCTCAGCTTTATGTAATTATATAATATGACATTATACACTTATTAAACATTTTCACTCCCTTTTTATTAATAGTGTTTCACAATAGTATTGAAGGTCGTGCCTGCTCTGGTACGTCTTTTGTGACTGGATGCTTCCATTTCCCTTTATCCTCGGCTTCTTTCAGGTCTGTTGGAAGCGCGAGACTCGTTATCGTCTTTATTTGGTCGGACCACTTTGTCTTTTTCGTTCATCCCTTCCTATTACAACTAGTTTCTCAAGGTTATTAAGCATTCTTCGGGCGATATAATCAAATTAGTGGAGTACTCATTGTTAGCAAGTGGTAGATAGTATTTTGTTGATGTTCGGCCTTGTAAGGTTGGATCTATTTGTCATTTTACCTGTCCAGTAGTAGTCGTCGTCGTCGCTTCAACCGATGTACGTCCACTGCTTGACATAGGTCTCACGTAATGACTTCCACAAGGCCCCATCTTGCGCCGCCTGGCTCCAGCGGCTACCGGCGACCCTCTTTATATCATCGGTCCACCTTGTGGGGGGTCTGCCTACACACTTCGCCGTCCGGTGCGGGGTCGCTACTCCAGCACCTTCGGGCCCCAACGTCCATCGGTCCTTCGGACTATGTGCCCTGCCCATTGCCACTTCAGGCTCGCGATTCGTAGGAATATGTCGGTAACTTAGGTGCTACTATGGATCTCTTCATTTATGATTTGATCACGTAGAGAAACTCCGAGCATAGCCCTCTCCATCGCGCGCTGAGTGACTCTGAGCTTCCCCATGAGGCCCATAGTCAGCGAACACGTCTCAGAACCGGTAGTAGCATTAGACAACAATCTACAAATACCCTGTTTAACATGTGAAATTATTACAAAGCCAGTATATGTAACCACGATAGAATGTGTAACCTAATAACCTAATGAAACTATGGCAAAGATTTCACCACACAATTGACTGAAGTCATAAGTCAGGTGATGGCGTGAAGGTAATTATGACTTGAAGTCAATTGATACTCCCACGCGCTGACCTCACTGCCTTATGTAAGACGTATGACATAAAAATATAGTAGTTTTTGCGAATCAAACAATTGTATTACTCATATGTACGAGTATAATTATACCCTATCTCGGGAAATAGTGATTGAGATGTCATTGAGATTTTTTTTTGTTTTATGTATAACAAATTTATTTTAAAGACTATCATTAGACCTTTATTATATTTTTTTGTATTAAGACGTTGCTACTCCTTTATTTATTGTGTATAAGGACAAAGAGTATTTTAGTTCGAATAAAACAATTTCAATGTATATGTAAAACGTTTACAACACAAATTCTTTACACGAGTGAACAACATATAATGATATACAATTGTTTCATAGCTGAACAGATTTATATGTTACAACATAAAATATCGAATGCTTGTACATGAAAATCGTAGAAATGTGTTTGTATTGTCAATTTTTTAAGAAAGTCCCTTATTTTAGACATGTTAATTTAAATTAATATCCTGAGATTTGGTCATAATATCCTCGGACTATCTGTGAACCTTTAAAATGGCTCCCGGTTGGCCACAAAAATTAGCCAAAAAAACAAGATCTTTATCATAAATGCTTTTTTATTGCTTGACTTAATGATTGACTGTAATCTCGCCTAATATTAAATAATTTACCCCTTAATAGCTTTTAATCAGCACCAGAAGGAATTTTATTTTGATAACCAAAGCCACCGTCAAAGATAGTCTAAACCAAAACTTGTCCTCTCTATTTCCTTTAATAGTTTTTTTTATTCATCTTAAAATAAATTTATTAAAAACAATCGGTGTTAATACAGTTTAGAGTAGTAGGAATTGACTTTTTTATTGTTGTTTAAATTTTTGGTGTCCAATAAAGAGTAATTTGTCTATCTATTAACTAAGACATTTTCGTCTAAAAACAAATAAAAATATGACGACATCAGTAACAATTACCTTAATGAATTTTAACTAGGCATCGTTCCGAGTTTTGTTTGCATATAGCGCCACAACTGCGTTGACAATATTAGATGTTTATATAATGAGTTTCAACAATTTATTTATATGTGTTATACACTAATTACATATGTATATACCCAAGAAGTCACCCTCGTAGTTTCCGATCCTTTAGTAATATTGCGAAATCCGAAAAGGAATCAGTCTATAAGATCACATGATAAGTGAGTGAGTTAGGTTAATGGTTTAAAACCATCATGGTATCGGTAGGTTACTAAGTCTATAACAAATATATATCTATATTTGTTACACAATTTTAATGTAATTTTTATATAAATGAATTGATTTTATTATTTCATACTGAAGTGTTGGAATGCATTCATAATTTTACAATAGAAATTACTTTCCTTCTCAATACTGCAAACCAATTTACGATTGATGAATGCAATTTGTTTATTCGTAATTATGCTAAGTACCTTTTTATTACAGCTGGCAGGTTAACGCTTGACTGTGATCACCTGATGGTTAGTAATGATACAGTCTTAAATGAAAGCTCTCTAACCTGGTAAGAGGAAATTTACCTCTTCCTTGGCGGTACGTCTTTGTTGGTAGGTTGATAACTATCCACGGCCTGAGCCTCCCACTTGTCCTAACTCGGACATGTGGGAGGCAACAATTACATTTTCTAAGTTAGCCCTCCCGGGGACCGAACCCGAGACCACTACTAGCAAAGTGAGGCCGTTAAAAGAACTACTGTTAGTAAAATGTTTTTTATTTTATTTTACCATAGCAATAATATATAATTTAATCAGATTTCTTTTAAAGTTAAGTTTAAAACTTTGTTACAATTTTTATTTTATGTATTCTTTACTAAAAGATGTATCAAAGTCCATCTAACTGTATCGAAAATAACAACGAAACAAACTTATAATTAAGTAGTAGCCCACTAAGGTCCCACTGCTAGGCAGACCTTCTCACTCATAGGAGAGGCATAGTACACAAATGCACTCTCTATTCCTTCGCTCTCATAGTCTGATGTGATGGAAATCCGAAACGACCAAAGACAGGTCAGGCGCAGACTAGACGGCTTAACGTGTTCTCCAAGGCACGGGGGTGGATCATACCGCCAATTTCCCAACTTTGGGCAAATATTGAGAAAATGTTAATAGAAAACTGAATACCGATTTTTTACCCGACCTGGTACTCGTACTCAGGATCTCATGTCTGTAGCCGAACATGATGACCACTATATAAATGAGGCAGTCAACAGATTTATAAATCTTATGAGAATTATTAAAAAATAAAAAATTACTAATCATACCAACAGACAAATCAATTTGTTTTATGAATATATTGAATATGAAGTCAATTGTTTATGCATGCGAAGGAGCAAAACATAGTTCCTTTAACTGTTAGGGACTTCCTTACACCGTGCATCCGTATACTTTCTAAAGACTATTTTATTATTTCGTCTCCTAGTTTTCTTTTAAGTAGGTGGCTATTATATCCATGTTATAATTGAAATCTTCTTTGAAATAAACATGATACACATTATTTAATTCTGATAGTAAATTATATTTCCATACAATATTCATTACCACACCTATTATATCTGAGAATCATGTTTTTTAAACACATACATAAATATCATCACGCCTCATTCCCGTAGGAGTTGGTGGAGACCATGTCATTTCTAAAATGTCCTGGATTTAGTCCAGGAACGTTCGCCTTGGCCTTCCCCTTCCAACTTTCCCATTCTCTCTTGACTTATAAGTCCTTTTTCCTTTCATTTATTTTCTTCGTGCCCAAAACATCTAAGCATTCCTTTCTCAATTTTAGTCGCTACATCTTGTTTTATACCACCATGGTCTCTTATCACACTATTTCTTATTGTATCACTCACTTTCAATCCACTCGTACTTCTCAACCCTCTCATTTCTATTGCATTTATTTTACTTTTATTCTTCTTCTATCATAGTCAACTATGACTTCTATACATAATTTTTGGCACCAACACTCCTGCTTTCACAGCCAGTCTGGCTCTTTGAAACACCATTTACCATATTCCCTGCATTCAATCTCCGTTTAATATCACTTTCACCATCTTTTGTCAATTAGATCCCAAGTATACAAATTCTTTCACATCTTCCACTTGTACCTTTTAAATTATCGGCTATAAATTTTACTAGACTTTACGATAAAAAAGCTTCAGAGTGTATAAATTTCTCTTGTCTAAATAAATTAAATTAATATTACATTGTAATGATGACGGTAAAAAAAAGATACCGGACTGAGTTTGTTGAGCACTCTTCACAGGACAAGGTGCGAAATAACCCTCGAAACTTTAGCTTGTAAGACGTTCTTTAATAACCTCGTCAGTCGTACATTAGAATTAGTGTGTTGAAAAATTTATGATTATATTTGACGATTAAAAAATTGTGTAAAGGCTTACTTGGTTAAAGAGACATTGAATTTGAATAAATATATATTAAATGAACTGGAGCATTGTAGATCTTCTGCTGCATTTTAAATAATACTTTTATCTATTGTTACAGGTGGCTTAGAAGGCAAATACAGGGTCGCGGCGCCTGAGCTCATGCAGGACACTTTCATGAGCGACTCTGAGGACGAAGGCGGTAAGATAATGTTTTCATGTCCATTATTAAATCTTAACATTTCGCAATATCGAAAGAAAATCTCGTGCCTATGCTTATTTCTGAAATTCAATTCAGGTAATATCCATTATGCGCCATTTTGTAATGTAGTTATGCAGTCTATGTAATTTGAAAGTTCTCTTTCTTAATTATTGTTGAAAGTGGCTTATGAACTTCGCTAATATATTAAAGGATACCAACTCTTTCATTTACACTTGTGAATACATAAAAACAGGTAAAAGTGCATGCGTACAAAGTACACTTGTCGGAAGTGAAACTTTGGCAAATTAATTTTTAAATCTTGTTTATATTTATACAAATCTGAAACTTTAGATTTCCGACATTTAATCAATTTAATTGTCATTAAATTATTAAAAATTATTATGTCAAAAATTAATACATATAATTTATTGAAATCTCAAATGGCGAGTTGTAAATAAAAATGCCACGTCAATACTAGTAATTATTAAATTAATTTTGTTTTTGAATTTAAAATTTAGAAAAGGGAATTTATGAAATGGTAAAATGCTACATATTATTTGTAAATATACCTAACCTTCAAACGAATTGGCATAAAAAACCCCGTACATCTTCGTGACGCTAATCACGCGTTTTATTAACAAAAATTTTACGCTCTTGCGCCTAAAGAAGTTTCACTTCAAAGACGACCCATAGACAAGGCTATATATTTAAAATTCGCTTAATGAAAACTGTAACATAACCTTTATATGGACCTATTTGTCATTATTTATAAATCATATCGCTGTAATACTTAAAAGAATAGTGATTTAAACTTATAGAAAAAGCAGTAAAGTTTTCACTACTAACTATAATGAAGTGTTACAAGAAAATACTTAAGATCAAAGTCGCCAATGTTTATTTTTATACGTAACACATGCAACTTATTTTTATTATTTATATGTGAATTATATTTTATTAGTAACAGTTGCTGGTTCAGAGAGTCATTTATATTTAGCGTTTAATTGTAGCGAACGTTATGTTTGTGTTTCAAGTTTTTCAAATTAACGTAATAACTTACAAGTAATGCTTTGTACAAAATAGTACGAGTAATGCGCATAACTTTAGTTAAAACTAGCAATGGCCCGCGGTTTCACCCGTGTAGTTGAAAATCTACTATGTCGGACTGTAGGTTTATTTTAGTTAACATATAAGTTTTATTTCACTTACTTTTTAATTACTTTCGTTCAGATTATTAGAAACACACTGACACTTATAATCTAATCAATATACAGATTTTACTTTACAACAAATGTGTACGACATAAGTATGGTCGCTACAAAAGTCGTTATATCTTTTGAATAGATTGTGCGATTTGAATAATTTAAAAAGTATTTTATAGGTATTGAAACGGTCGTTAATAAATAATAAAAAATTTGATAGGATAAGGTTTAATACAGTGGTACTAATTATATGGTTTGATTATTGTCGGCAATATTTTTTACATTTTAAATGTAAAAATTAGTTAAGAGGCCTGGCCTCCTGGTATCCTGGCCTTTTTTTGTAGACATTAATACGTTCTAAACTATTGTAGAACATTTTAGGATTCTAAAATCAATAGCTACCAAAGCGAACGCGATGACAGGTTTTTTATGACAATTTTTTTCATGCCTAGGGTTACATTAATACTTTTTTATTAGGGATCCCTTTTTTTGTGAAAGTAATATACCCTGTGTCACTCAGGGAAAATGCAGCTTTCTAATGGTGAAAACATTTTTGAAATCGGTCCAGTATTTTTTGTGTGAAAACATTACAAACACACAATTTGTTCCTCTTTATATTATTAGTTTAGATATTGTTGATAAATGTATTCATATGTAAAGGAATATTTTGCATTAGCTCTTAAGGACAGTGCATTACATTGAGCACTCTATATTACAGGAGAAGTAGAGTGTCCAATCCAGCAGCAACAACAGTACAGATACATGAACCACGAAGCGGGCACCTTGAACCGGCCTCGGCCGCTGGAGGACAGTGTTACAGATGGTCACCTTTGGCCCAGCAACAATGACAGCCGCGTGGCCACCATCGAGCGACAACCACTTGACATCGGGTAAGAAATGGTGTATTTACCCCACGCCACATTAATCCTTACAAAACTTTACAATACGGTATCTATCTTAAAAAATTGGAGCTCAAAACTGGTCCACTTAACCTAAAGTACATAGGATAAGATACGCCACATATTTTATATTACAGGATTCCACAGTAGAAAATGTAAAATATCTTCAATATTTCGTCTTAAAACTGACACTCTTTTAGAATTCTGTTGTACGCCATTTATCCTAGAACGCTTCAAGTAAGATCTGGTACAGTTATCTCACAATACATGTAACGTTACACAATTCTTTAATACAAAGTATATTCTAAAATGCTGCAGCTCACAACAGGTCCACTTAATGTAGAATACATGGGATAAGATCTGGTGAAATAACTGTTTAATATTGCAGGATTCCACAGTACAGAATGTAGAATGTCTTAAATATTTCAGCTCAAAACTAGCAGAACAGAATTCTTCTGTACACCTTTTATCCTAAAATGCGTCAAGTAAGATCTGGTTCACTTAACCCACGATAAATGTTACACTATTCTACAGTATATCCTAAAATATTTCGTTTGAGATGTGTTACTCGGACTCTGTATTACATGTAACGGAGTTGTAGGAAAAAAGGCCTATTTTAACAACAACTCCAATCTCCTTTTACATCCCCTTAACTTACATTTCCATAGCAATAAGTTAGTTTACTCCATTCTGCTAGGTTCTTTGTACATCAAGATTGAAATCCTGACAGACAGAAATAAAGAAAGGAACAGAATTACGGTTAACTGGCTTACGGATCCCTTGATTTTAAGAGCATACAGTCTTCCACAATCATATGGTGGACTAGTAAATCTTCAAATGCGTTTGAAAGAGAATAATTTGAATCTTATTCTACTTTCCCGGTTTCTTTATTCGCGCAATAATATACATCGAGATACAGTCACTGACAGACTACAACTGGGCTCTACCATTATCTTGTGTTTTCGTTCTACAGATTTCTGGTTTCGTTCGTGGTTGATGCACGAGGTGGTGCCATGAAAGCAAAGCGGCGAGGTGGTGTTCGTATCATCGTACCACCAGCAGCATGCGCTGCACCAACAAGAGTCACATGCAGGTAATATAGTATAAGCTACCAAATATGACGGTCTTACTATCGTAACATTCTGTGTACTCATTGTTCTCGCAGAGGATAATTAAAATATACTTTATTCAAATTGTATAACCGACATTATAAATTACAAATAGCCACGTCGTTGGTTTTGAATTTCGACAAATCACTGTGTACTACCTTTGCGTTAATTTTGATAAACAATTTAGCACGTTTCCATCTTAGACTGTACCATCACTTACCATCAGTGATTAGTGCTTGCAGTCAAAAACCAAAACAAAAAAGAAATTCCTGTAGTTTTATTGAGTTCATTTCAAATATTAATTATTTAACTGCCTCATTGGTCTAGTGGTCAGCATGTTAGACTACAGACATGAGGTCCTGGGTTCGAGTCCCGGGTCGGGCCATTTCAAAAATCAATATTGAGTTTTCTATCAAGATTTTGCCTGGGAGAGCACGTTAAGCCGTCGGTCCTGCGCCCGATCACTCTCCGGTCGTGTCGGATTCCCGTCACGCCGGACTATGAGAGTGAAGGAATAGAGAGTACACTTGTGTGCTATGCCTGCAAATCCGCAGTGTAGCAGCGTGGTGGGTCTATGCTCTAAAAACCCTCGCTCCTCGGTGTGAGGAGGCCTGTGCCCAGCAGTGGGACGTTAATGGGCTGCTGCTTAATTACTTATTAATTATACAGATAAGAATAACATGGTTTTTACAATGCGGGGTTATATCCCACGCTTAATTTATTAGTGAAACACAATAAAAAATGTGATGTTACTTTGTTTCATATAAAATGACATTAAGACGTTATTTATAAGGCGTGTATTATCATAACTTTAAACATATCATTTTATGAATTTATTCACATTAGAATTTAAATAACAAAGCATGGACAACTTTAAAAAATATTTGGATAAAAAAGTGTTTTTTTTTTTTTTGTGAATTAATGAACGCCTCACGCGCTACCTTCTCTGAGTTGAATGCACTTTCCTTCCAAACAAGTACATGGAATAATTTGAAAAAAAAATTGATTACAATCAGACGAAATGTATGTTATTATCACCCTTGCAGTGAACACGTTGCTTTAAACAAAAAGTTTGTGTAGAAACCATAAGAGGTAAATAAACTCTTACCAAGTTAACCTTCCATCTTAGATTATTATCATTTACCATTAAGTGAGGTCACAGTCAAGTACTAACGTATCAGCAATAAATAAATTAAAGAAACATATGTCTCTTTGCAACATAACCTTACAACTCAACTTTTGGGCACTTTATACTTTGACTGCTGTGGGGGTGAATATGACCGACACTACTACTATATTTGAGTCTGTTGGATCTCTTGTATAAGATAACTAATTACAATTACCTATGTAAATTAACGTACTTAAGCAGTTGTAAGAGTAATGTAACTGGTTACGTTATCAGAGAGGTCCGGCAGCATCATAGCCACAGTACTAATGCCGGTCATGTTGACCCACCGTGGCAATGAATGTGTTAAAAATGTCGGATTAATTTAAAATTTTATACACTTGTCAAGTCCTCATGACAAGACAACATTTAAAACAAATGGGACAGTTTCAACTCGATTTTTGAGCACTTTTTGATTGATTTTAAATCAAATCAAAATATCTTTATTCAAGTAGGCATATTACAGCACTTTTGAATCGTCAAATAATATACATTTTTTTCTTTTCCACACTCTAATTCTAATGTACGTGTGATGATGGTACTTCAGAACGACTTAAAATCTAAAGTTAGAGGGTGCCTTCGCGCCCTGATCCGAGAAGAGCCCACAACGAACTCAGACGGGTATTTTGTTTTTTGTTACCATCATCATTACAATATATTAGTTTAATATATTTCAATTCAAAATAGAGCAGTTCGTTCACTCCCACGCGTTTCTATCTAGGTAATCTTGCAACTTATAATACGAGTTTTTATCAACTTTCTTTTAACAAAGACTTTGAATTTATTAATTGACATCTCTAAAACGTCCTGTGGGAGCTTATTATAAACACGTATACAGTTACCCTTAAGTGAGTTGTTAATATTATGCAGCCTACGAGAATTAAAACAAGTTAGTTTTTGTTTCGTAAGTTATATGATATACATTCACTCTTTTTATTAAAAGATCAATGTTTTTATGTACGTACAACAAGTTTTAAACACTTATCCAGGATCGATTGCAGTACAATAACTAAAAAGCAACAATTTTTATTTACCTGAATTATAATAGTTTAGAAGTCCAGAAAAAGTACGCTTTAACGATCTATTGAAGCGTATTCTTTTGGTTTCTTTTTTTAACATTATTTGTTATATATTAACAACAAAACTTTCGTTGTTAGCTAAATGATAATAATGTTGAGTTAACTGCCTGGAATAGAATTAGTACAGTGAAATATTAACATGTAATGCTAATAACCCAACAATAGTCGCATTTCGATGCGAATTGAGTCATAAACACAAATGTCCTCGGTTTTTTGGGACGTTGCCACAGCGCTATAATTCTCGTGGCGTTATTCTTTACAATATTAAGCACCGTAAAGACATAAGTCATTAGTAAACACGTAGACGGCTTTGAATCTGATTGCCAAGGTCATCGTAATCGATTACACGACAACAAAAAATTTTTGTTATGTGTCCTAAGGTTTATTTCAGATTTTTCTGTTTACTATGCACAAAAACGAAATGAAAGTAACTTTGGTTGAGTATACGCATTTTTAATAAGATACTCGAATCACGTCTGGGTTTGCCTCCACATAGTTTTAAGAAATAGGTTAAAAACGTCCTATTACAAAAGGCATATCGTACTTTTGAAGATTATTTAAGTGACAAAGATGTTTGGATATGATTCCAGTTGCACATGAAAGCTAAACACATTGCAACGTACAAAAACTATGTTTAAAGGAGTAACCGTTGAGTTTCTTGCCGGTTTCTTCTCAGCGGAGTCAACTTTCCGAATCGGTGGTAGATGACCAACGGACAGACTACTGACGATTCAAAAGTGCTTTATGAGCCTACTTGAATAAAGAATATTTTGATTTCGATTTATAATAAAATGATGTATAGAAGTTACACTCATTCGAACGTTTTTCTGTGTACAAAATTAACTTTTATATTGTACTCGCTCTGCCGGCCATTATATTAAAATCAAAATATTCTGTATTTTTTATTGCTGGCAGTTTATCTTTTGACTGTGATCTCACCTGATGGTAAGTGATGATGCAGTCTAAGATGGAAGCGCGCTAATCTGGGTAAGACACGATATACCCCTTTCGGTTTCTACACAGCATCATAGCGGCCACGCTATAGCAATTAGAAGTCGTTGAACCGGGCTGACCCGGAATTTTGTGTTATATGTTTTTTTTTAAACAGGATCATTTTTTTCCATCCCATCATCAAAAGTGTCGTTAGTACTTTTATCTTCGGTTTCGGAAGCGGTCTCCTAACATTTTGTATATTATGAATAACAACAAACTAAGCGAAATTAGCGAAAGGTGTACAAACTACACTACACTTACTTTTTTCTTAAATAGTATCTTGACTATTTCTTCATAAGTGTCTCAAATGTTATGTTACTAGCTATTGTTTCAACTAATACCAACGGACAAATTGTACTATCGCATGTCGCGGTTCAATTTTCGATCAATTTAGCCCAAACTGCTGTTTTGATGTACTAAAGGAAACATTAATGTTCAGTTTATTGGCGTCTGCACGCATTTCTTCCGCATAGAAATGGCGACATAAATGTATCCTTAGCAAGAGACAAATCTAAATTTAAAACAAGAATAGTGTATCTTCTAAATTAGTTTAATAACATAATTAAGGAAATTGTCTGCTCATTGATCTAGTGGTTAGCGTGTTCGGCAACGGTCATGAGGTAATGAATATTGAGTTTTCTATTAAGATTTTGTCAATATTAGCCCGAAGTTTGTGCTCCGTTTGTGTGTCTTTGAGAGCACTCTTTCTCTCCGGTCAGAGAAGAAACAGAGAGTGCACTTGTGTACTATGTGGGAGAGTCTATGCTCTAAATACCCTCTCTCCTATGAGGGAGGAGATTTATGCCCAGCAGGGGGACGTTAACAGCCACATATCTTATTTTTATAAATTATGCTATATATATATACGTAAAGCGATGTAGGATCACCTGTGACGCGATGTGCGATGTTTGGGTAATATGAATAAGACTACAACAATAAAGCACTTTCACTTATTTTTGAGTCAGAAGGATTGTACTGAAAGGGATTCGATGATGGTTACTGTATGCTGGTTGCAAGGATAGAGGAGACACTATTATAAATCTTACGTTTATAAATATATCAGTAGCAACGCGTATTTACCGAGACAAAAAATATAACTAGAGCGTGATTTCGAGACGTGGTTGCTTTAACTACCTGGGACAATGTCTGTTTTTTGGAATATATTCCCTTCGGTCGCGCGAGGCACTTGACAGGGTAACGGCGCCTACACATTGCTACATATATAAAAATGAGATGTACGGATCTGTCCGTCCGTTGATAATTAATTTTACAATATTTATGATATATGTATCTCACAATGTATATCCTACTATATTTATTCTATTTATGTAATACAATATTTCTCAGTTAAAACAAGGTATAAAATTATTCTAAAATATGTAAGTGTATAAATATAGATAAATGTAGTGTTGCCACTACATGCGTACACTTAATTTTGGTTCTTAAACTAAGTACGGTGACATCTATTTGATGTTTATGTAACTTTGCCAAAGCAACCGGAACGTAACATACTGCGCGTCAAACGCTGTGTCTCCGCTTTTTCTATCTCTGATGTCTTCTAAGATATCCGTGTTAATGATATGCTTTCAATCATTGTCTTTTATTTAGGTACCACTTTGGAAGTCAACATGAACATATAAGACTGTTTTGATGGCCAATCGTATGTGTATGCGCTTCGCTAGCAGAGGTTCTGGGTTCGATCACAAATGGGCATATCTAAGGAATTGCAATTTCTAATTTGTCTGAGTCTGGATTGGTGGGCTTCGGCCGTGATTTGTTACCGCGTCTACCTGGTACGATGCTGTATAGAAACCATAGTAGGTAAAATATCTCTTAACAGGTTAGCGCCCTTCCATCTTAGACTGTATCATCACTTACCATTAGATGACAGTTAAGAGGTAACCTGTCAGCAATAGATAGGCAATAATGTGATGATGGTTTTAGACATTTACTAAACTGACTCACTCATCACGAAATCTATTAGCGATTAACTTGAAATTAAGTGCGGTTTCCCCCACGTTTCACGTCACGTGATATGTCAAATAGTCTTTTAAATGTTTTATTTAATTGATATTATGTTATGATAAATTGATATGTTTTCGATTAAACGATCATCGATTAATCTATTAAAATCATTAAAGATAGACAAAATGGGGATATCTACATGACACAAAGACCTTAACCACAAACATGTGTGTATACTATATGCACGGACATCGGTTATTAATTGAAATTGATACTATGTACGAACAAGGAAGTCTCCGTGTTTATATTGAAATATTACTAGCGGCTGTCCGCGACATCGTCTGCTAAGAATTTGAACTTAATACAATATGTCCTTATCTATCTACTATAATACGATGTAAGCTTTCTTGCAAGAGTATATAGTAACCATAACTTCCGTTAAAGTAGCTGGAATAAACATAATAGCCGGCACTGTCTCGTAGTTGAATTGGGTATGGCAGGAGAAGTATAAAAGTAAAATAAATGCGATAGAGATTGAAACTGAGTGACAAAGTAAAAAATAGTGTGATAAGAGAACGTTGTGGTATAAAAGGAAATGAAGTGACTAAAAAAGAGAAAGCTATACTATGATTTGGGCACGTAGAGAGAATGAATGGAAGAAGATTGACAAAAGGATTTATCAGTCAAGAGTGAATGGGTGTGTTGGAAGGAGAAGACCAAGGCGAACGTTCCCGGACTAAATCCAGGATATTTTAAATAAAGTTCAGGTCAAGAATACTCTAGACCGACAAATTTGTATAAAAGGTTTAATGAGGATGACGGAAGCGAAGGAGATATGTAAAGATTGTGGCAAGTGGAAGTGAAGGACGTGGACTCTACGCCCGTGGGAATAAGGCGTAATGTGTGTGTGTAATGTTTAGGTTATAAATAATCATTAAGTATAAAATCCTAATTTTGTAAGACAGTGTTTCAAAGATAAATTACTGTACCATCTTTTGTGATGATCGATGATGTGTCTTTTTAAGTATCATGTTTTAATAGCTATGATTTAATCAAACTATGACTTAGTTTGCTATATAGGGTGATATAATAATCGAAATTATACAAACTTCATAATCTCTCAAATGCGAGTTGGTTTTTTTAGGCGACATCAATATGACCTCTATTTTACAAATATATATATTTTAAATATCAAACTTTGATCGTTCAAGCAATTTTTATTCGGCGGCATTGACCAGTATTCATATATATCATTAGCACAATCACATATTGTTTTTTTTTTGTCGTTGTGAAATGCATTTACGCACCCTGCCTCCGAGACAGACGGGAGTGTGGGACTCGCCGGTAGTACCAGAATACTCACTAAAACCCAGCATAGCCCTCGTCATTTGGGAAGGACCAGAGGTACGTTGTGGCATTCCACTCTAGCCCCTCCGAATGAAACCGGCTCAAAATTGCGCTACAGAGGGAGGAGTTGGATAAACCTCCGTTTCTTGTTTCCTATACCCCTCCGTCCGGGCTATTGTGCTTCAGCTGCAATTGCCCTCTCCTTTTGCCGCGTCTCCTTTAGGGAAATGATAGTTTCGCAGAAGGTGGCAACAGCATTCCAGGCCCGCTCGTTGACAAGCATTGTACCTATAATACTTCCCAGCGAGAGGTCTGCACTGATCTGCGACGTCAGAAGATGACTCTGAGGTCCCCAAGCAGGACGTTCGGCTACCGTGTGGTGAGCTGTGTTCACAGGATCCCCACACTCGTGGCAAGTAGCCGACGGCTCACAACCAACGATTTGGTGCAGGTATTTTCCAATGCAGCCGTGACCGGTTAGCACCTGTACCAAACGGTAGGAAAGCACTGCTTGTCGTCTACCCAGCCATTGCTCCAAGTGGGGCTCGAACGTTGGGGCTCGAAGGTGCTGGAGTGGCGACCCCGCACCGGGCGGCGTAGTGTAGGGAGACCTCCCACAAGGTGGACCGACGACATAAAGAGCGTCGCCGGTAGCCGCTGGAGCCAGGCGGCGCAAGATCGGGCCTTGTGGACATCATTACGTGAGACCTAGATCCAGCAGTGAACCTCCATTGGTTGAAGCGGCGACGACGAAGCGACGATCCTTTAAACATCAAAATATGGTGACCCTTTTGCTATCATTCACTAGCTAGATGTAACGATTTAAATAGTACGTGTAAGTCTAATTTAGGATATTTAGGCTTTCTAGTTTTGAAATGAATGATGGCTTTGGGCATGGCTATTAATAGCAGCAAAACTTGCCACCAAGCAAAACATTCACATTCCATTTTATATGCTATGATTTCAGTTGCCTGTTATTTTAGGATATTACCAATTTAGACTGTATTACTTATAATCTGGTGAGATTTCAGTTAAATAATTTATCTACTCTACGTATTCAACCTTTACACATTGTTACGTTGTTGCAATTTCAATGATTATATCATCCCATTACGTAGTGGGCATTGTTCGTTAAAAAGGTTTTTAGGAATTGTAACAGCGAAATATGTTATGTTAAATTGATTTTAATAGATTGAAACTTTAATTAAACTAAATTTAATAATAAAATAACATGTATATTGTAATCGGAATTATTAAACGACTAAGGAAATGTATTCTGAGACCGAGTCCTTGGGCGGCCTCTGAGATTGTATTTAAAAGTGTTGATGACCGCAAACAAATGGGTCGAGTGAATATATTTACATTGAATGTAGGTAATATTACGCTTTGTGCGTCATCCTGTTAAAATTGCCGTATAAGCAATCTTGATATTTTTAAAAATGACACAGAATTTTCATCACCTCTAATTATAAGACCCTTTTATTTGTCTCTTTGTTATCGTCCGGGTAATATTAATTTTCATGATCATGATCGTAATAATATACAATTTTTGTATTGATCGTTTGAACATATAAAATTTGACGTACAATTATTTCGATGTATATAATATTATACAATTAAAAGCATTGTATATCCGTCTCATGCACTAAAAGTGGGTAGTAAATTTTTTAACTCGTAGAGAAAATTTTTGAGAAACAATACCCACTTGTTTTTTATTATTAATAGACCGAAAAGGTGTAACTTTAAATTAAATACAGCATTATCTGAAAATATCTATTACGGCTCGATATACCAATAACTTCCTTTGACGTCGTTGCCCATTGATTTAATAATATGGGCACGTAAATTTCCGCTTTTTTCAAAAAAGTTCTTTTTTTCTTATTTATATTCGTGTTTGAATGTACTTTTTTCTTTATACGGGATGTACAGTTCGCTTTTCAGACCCTGTATGCGGGACAAAAGTGCACCGTTCTCTACTGTTTAGATTCCATTAATGCGCATAACTCACCTTTCCTCCCGGAAAGCTAGTAACGACTAATTTATCGAAGTGAAAAATGCAGCTTAATAAGACACGAGACGATTTACATTTTTAAGTTTTGATTGAAAAGTTTACTCGTTGAGGTCGAAATTTTTAACCTAGTACAAGAAAAAATCGTATACGCAACACAGGAGAAAAATAGGCATCCTCAGCGTCATCCTCACACGTAACATGTCGTGGCCGTGAATGCCCTATTTTCTCCCTAGATGCGTAATTTTCATAAATATTATCAATAATTATTTGTACTTTGATTAAACAGAGTTTCCCAAGTCAGATTTTTAATTTATTAATTTCTATTGTTAACAGAGCGGCCACACGTCGTGCTCCAGCTGCGTTGCCACCACCGTTAATGGAAGGCGAAGCCTTGGCTTCAAGACTATTGGAGCTACAACCACAAGGAGCTAAATTCTTGGGGTAAATTTTTTCCTACATAAAAAAAAAATTGTTTCAGATAAACACAAAAGCTATTTAGTATAAAATTTTTTAAATCTTTATTATTACGACCGTTTGTAATTAATCTTTTAACAAAATATTTTTCTACCGGGAAGAAACGTGTACAGTAATTATAGTCCTTTAAACATTCTCTATGTACACAAACATTACAATCCAAAACCATGTACACAAACAAAGTATATATTTATTGGCCTAACTGTAATTTTAAAGTATATTTTAATGTTATATTTTTATCAAGCCATGTTATTATTACGTTAATCTGGTTTAGAAGGTCCAAAAACGAGATTTTCAAGATTTTTTTGACATTAAAATTAAGCAAATCTAGCGGTGATTTCTGATATTATTTTGTTATTTGAATACTAAAAAAAAATATAGATCTTGGTATATTTGGATTGATCTCTATAAAAATATATTGCCCATGTTATAATTAAGCATCAAAATCTCATGTCGCTTCACTATAACATGAACGAAGCAATTGTGCAGCGGGATCTTAGCCAATATTTTTTTACGATTTATTGTTACAGACCGGTAATCATCGAGGTACCAATATTTACGGCCTCGTGTCCTGAAAGAGAAGTTATTATATTGAGGTCCGACACCGGAGAGACTTGGCAGGATCATTACCTGCACAACAATGACAATCCTATGATACAAGTAAGCACTTGATTTTTAGTTTTTTAAAGTATTGTCTATTTTATACATATCTGTGTTTATGAGAGCATATCTTCATAACATTTAAAAGCATTGCAACTGTAAATACAAAATGTGAGGATGTCATTCGCATAGAGAAGATTAAGTGTCATTTAACATAAGCCTTTATTGCACACTTCATTAGAACCATCTATTGAAAGTTTTTATAACTACACCTGCTCATAAAAAACGTCATGTTTTGTTGAAACTTTTGGTAAAGATGATATGTTTAAAATTCATTAAAATACATGTTTAAATGATCTTCTGATATCCTGTACAATAACTTTAGAAATTATTATTTTAAGTAACATTGTTGTAAAACTTGAAACATGACATAATCACCTAAAGAAATCTTTAGATGCTTAATGACTTATGTTATAGGCTTAGACTTGATACCCACCAAGGCAAAATGTATTTACTAATATCTTCGTATTATTTATTATTATATTATCTCATCATAAGAATGAAATAAATATTAATTTTAAAACTCTCAAGAGTTTTTTCGTGCACTTTGTCGTCGACAATTGTTTTTAAGAAATTACTTATGGAGAATTATAAATATAATTGCAAGATACATAATTTACATATAGGTTATTTTTTCTATCCGACTAGGAAGTGGTCATATACTTTGTATTTGTTTGATATTGCTAGTTGTAGCCTATATGGTAGTTTGTAAAAAACCGAGTTAACTCATCCTGCAAAACGTGTGTTCTCTTACCATCTCAGCCTGCATTATTACGTACTATTGATTTGAGATTATACTCGTTAACTTCTATTAATTTTCTCACAGGAAGCGTTAACCCGCGAAAGACAGGAGCACGGGAATAGCGGTGAAACATTAGGCGAAGCTGGGGAACGTGTAACTCGTATCATCACATGTGACTTCCCCCATTACCTGGCCGTGGTGTCGCGGGTACGCCAGGAGGTACACATCATTGGACCAGAGGGAGGCACCGTCTCCTCGGCACATATACCTCAGGTATGCCATTGGATAAAAAACATGACATTTTCTTATACATACAACCAAAACTTTTTTGACTTTTTTACCAATTATTCTGATCCTTTTTTTTGAAACAGCATATGGTGTAAAAAGTGTGTTTTTATTTGTTATATGGAAAAGGCATTTTTACACTGTAAATATTATTGAAGAATTGAAGAAACACGAGCCGTTAACTCATTTTTGAGATTACTGTATTGATTGTAAGTTGCATGGTTTGGTTACATTGGTTTGGTACATATTAATAATTGTTAATGGAACAGGTCCAGGCACTATTCCCCCCGCAAGCACTCACAAAACGCATCCGAGTGGGTCTTCAAGCGCACGGAGCGAACAGTACTCTCTGCCGTCGAGTATTACCCAGGCATGCGGCAGTTTCCCCAGTACTGACAGTAGAGCCAAGAAGAAGAAAGTTCCATCGGAGTATTACCCTCACAGCACCACTACCCCACCCTGCTGATCAAAAGGTATATTGAACAATTACACACACCCATAAATGTTAAGTAAAAAAAATGACTTTTACAATCACACACATATACACACATAGAAGCAATCATGCACACAGACACTGTTTATAAAAATTTCCAATAAATACTTTCAGGTTTAGAAAGATTATAAAATCGTGGGTAATCGTGGGCACTAAGCGCGTTATTGTCTAAAACTAAATGGCATCTTTTTTCTGTTCATTTTAAAAAAACCTTACTCTTTATCAGGTACCAAGTCACGACAAGCAGTCCACTGCAAACCTTCGCCTCTTATGTTCTATAATGGGTGGGCAAGCACGTGCTGTATGGGAGGACGTCACAGGTTCCACACCACTCACCATCACTGATGACTGTGCCTCATTCACGACCACTGTATCTGCCAGGTATTTAATCATTTCTGATGATCACTCACTTGTTAACCGAAATTAGTAGTGGTGTCTTTATATATAATCTTAAATGGGATCTTAGGATCACTTTGATTGGTTATTAATAGTCACCGCAATCTTCTCTCTCCTCCCGCTCTTCCCTATATATCAACGAAGCGTCTGTACAAAAGTAGCTAGGTGAAAAGAAGTCAAACATAAAAACCAGTCTCCTGATCCTACTCCTCCTCTTAGGTAGTGGTTAAAGGGGATCGTAGGACTACTTTTGATTGCTTATTGGCCAATCATATTTACCATATTACGATTATTATATTTACCATAGTTGACATGTATTCGGACTAGTAGCCATTATTTTGAATGTGTAGCAAGTGAACGTATTTTGATACAATGCTCTTTAAAATTCGACAATATAAAGATAGTATTTGACAAAAAATTGATTGACAATTTTTGTTTTTAGATTTTGGCTAATGAATTGCCAAAGTGTTGGCGACGCTACGAAACTGGCTACTGAATTATACAGGTAAATTGTTGTGATGAATTTTGGAGGTGAAAACTTGTTTTGGCGCTCTGTACTGTTTATTTTTGAGGTATTAAATGAGACTGAGTCGTCTCACTTTGGACTATGTAACGCTTGTTTAATAAAGTAGGCTGTAGTCAATTAATGGAGCGACAGACTTTTAATTCATTTTTTAATA
Organism: Elymnias hypermnestra; assembly: GCA_015832385.1. Classification (NCBI taxonomy): domain Eukaryota; kingdom Metazoa; phylum Arthropoda; class Insecta; order Lepidoptera; family Nymphalidae; genus Elymnias; species Elymnias hypermnestra. The sequence goes on from JACTOM010000056.1 coordinate 690,584, forward strand.
TAACATTATTAAGACTACATTATTGATAATAATTTACACTCAATTCCGATTATATCTGGCTGTTACCAGCGTAATTTGAATGTATTTATTTCTAAATAAAACTAGACTAATTTACTCCTTATAACATTGGGTATCGACCAGTTACAACCGTCTCAGAAATCAGCTAAAATAGACAAAACTTTAACAATTGTTTTTTTTTTAATGTACCGTATATACTTTTATATGCATCTAGTGAAAAGCTGTAACAAACAGGTTAAAATTGTATTTTTTTGTATAGATATATGTAACATTTATTTATAACCAAAATAGTCTTATCTCGTATTATTGAATTATCCTTAATGAAGTTTTCACTTCGGGTTATCGAAATTGAACTTTATTTGTGTGTCATGTGTATGACAGAAATTATTTTTTTCTTTTAAAGACCAAATTTATATGTGCATTTTCCCTTATAACTTAAAAAATATAATATTTTTTATAGAGAGATGCTTCTGGTGCCATTTGAGGTCCGGATAGTGGTATTGGGCAAACGGCTTGACGCTTTAGAAGGACGATTGCTCGTCCTCTACATCACCGATAGATATGCCTATGATACCTTGCTGCATCAGGTAAACTAAAGTCTAAAATTATAATTTTTCCAATACCTTCTATTTGTTCATACTTTTCCTGTATATATTTTAACTTTATTTGTAATTTTGATTATTAAATTTATCAAACAGGCCCTCTATCATAACAGAACTATTAAAGCATGATTCTTTTAAAAAATTGTGTTCAAAGAACCTATCTTACGAAATAAGGATTTTATACATGACTCTATACTCCTCCTCTGGTCCTCCTCCATCGCTCACTGCTGAGCATTTTGATGTTACCAACGAAGCAGGATGTGTCATCTTTGCCTATCGGTAGCGATGTGGATGGCTTTGGTATCCAGCTGTTCTGCTATCTGATCGGACCATTGCTTCGGACTTCGCCCTCTAGGTCTTTTACCTTTTGACTCTATACTTAGGGACGATCGAAATATAGTTTTAATCAGAAAGGGGTTGCAAAGCCGGAGAGGAGACATTATACTCTAAAAGTCATTTCTAGAAAGAGTAATAACATTAGTTTTATTAAAAAAAATGTATTACTTAAAAAATCTTTGACGACTATTGTATATTGAATACCACTTAAAGAAGTATGAATTAAGGAAGAACTATCCTTAACTATGTGTCATTTACAAACGCGTCGCGGGATGGATGACGTATTCTTAAAATCGTAGATACAGAGTTATTCAAAATTTTAATTTAGGATTTTAATTGTATTGCCTAAAACTTACCCTTCGAGATGTTATTTCACTTAATCGTTTTTACTTCACAGTTCACACATAATCACAGACACTTTCACTGCAACGGTTTTTGTTTATATAAGTGTTTAGTTATTTTATTTATGTACAACGTTAGTAAGTTATTGTACAACGACATCAATTATCACCTTAAAAGGGATATTTCGATTTGATGATGGGATGTTCACTTAGATGAAATTCAATCACCGGCAGAGCAAATTAGAAAATTTGTATTTACTTTTGTCTAGGTCTTCCAAAGTAAAAAAAAAAACTTTTTATTAGCGCAATCGCAACAATGTCTGCCTTACGATATATTTAACATATCTGTATCTGTCGAGACACGAAAGTATAATTATATGGTGATAATTAATTAAATTGTCGAATAGTTGTACAAAACTGTTGAATTATATAGTAGTAATTGATTAAATAGACGATTAGTTGTAGCAAATTTTAGAATTAAATGGGAATAATGAATAATTCATTAAATACAGAGCAACAATGAAGACTGTCATTCGTATGTAGTTTATCCATAAATGTTATTAAAATTCAATGTAAAGAGATTTTCCGTTAATGTATTCATAACGTAAGAGTTTTGATGAAGAGGCCTAGGGCATTTTGTAAATTCGTAACTTGAGGCTGATATGTTACGGTTACACTGCTTATTGCGGTGTTGCTTATTACGGCGCTTTTTTTTGTCGCTGGGAAATGCATTTACGCACCCCGACTATGGGGTCGGAAGTGTGGGACTCCGCGAGGGGGAAGAACTCGCAAAACCCATTAAAACCCAGCGGGACCGTTGTCGACCCGGACTGGAAAGCCAGAGGTTCGTTGAGCCATTCCTCTCTGGCCCCTCGGTTGTAGCCGAGATGTCGGCTTCCAGATTTTCTACAGGGGGAGGAGTTGTATGAACCTTCTCCTCCTGTTTCCTACTCGTCGAGACCGGAGTGCCTCAGCGTCATTCACCCTCTCCCTTTGTCGTACATTCTTAAGCGAGATGACAGTCTCGCAAAAGGAGGCAACCGCTCTCCAGGCCAGCTCACTGATGAGTATTTCACCTATAATACTAGCCAGTGAGAGGTCTGTTCCGATCAGCGACGTCATAATGAGTCGCTGAGAACCTCAGGCGGGACATTCTGCCACCGTGTAGCACCGTGTGGTGGGCTGTGTCTACGGCACCACACTCGTAACAGCTGATCGACGGCTCACAGCCAACAATTTGATACAGGTATTTGCTGAAGCAACCATGCCTGGTAAGCACCTGTACCAATCGGTAGAACGTTGGTGCTTATGTCATTATCTTTACTTTCACATTATCTAGAGTTTACTATAAATTAACCCTCGCGTAGGCTTCACAAATATATTAAACGTTTAACAATTCAATATGTACAGGAACACTACACCGAAGTCGCGCACTCGACGGCAGTACGATTCCTGGACAGTAAACCTGTGTACCTGGAGTTCTCTGGCAACCTCGTGCCCGTCACCAAGTCGGGCACGCAACCCAACTTCACCTTCGAGGTGAGTTCACACCGTTTATAAATTTATATGATACTACTACTATAATACAATGTCAATAAAATAATAAACCATTGATAAATGATATATTGACCATAATATATTTCTCTATTAATAAAATAATATAATACATTGTTGTCAGTCTATTACAATGTAGTATACCTAAACACATTATTTTTATATGTTATCTATATCTTAAAGATTAATCAAAAATTATAATAAAATGAGGTAACTAAAGTCTTTGGTAACCTTGCAATTAGCGCAGTATGTAACCAATTTTTTAAAATTATTATAGTGAGCTGTCCTTTAAAGATAGATATACATATGTTATTACACACTTTTTATGGGTCTATAAAAGAGAAATATCTCACTATTCAATGTTTTGTTATTAAGCTGAGGGATTAGGTAGCACCTTCGATTAACCCTTTACATTCCTTAATATGTTACTCCTTATTTTAAGGCATTTAAAAGAAATCAGAACTTTATCAATTTCCGAATACTGTGTATTTAGAACAAGATATATTTGGTATTTAAAAGAAAAAAATATAATATTATATTGTTGAGTCCAGTTCGCCATAAGTTCCCAGGGTTTTTATAATTCTTACAAGAATAATTCTTTTATTTTAACCGATTTACACAAAACGTTAGTAAATTTTATGTATAAATATATTAACCTTCTGCGAAAATCACTATGTAGAGTGTACAGAATTTGTTTTATAAAATGTAATTAAAATAGTATATTATGTGTCTTTTTATATAGGCTTTTAAGGACAACCGTGTAGAGTTCACGGTTCGCGTCAAACACCACGAGGAGAGTCCTTCTGGAAGAATTTATTTCATGAATGAACCTAAGGTAAGGCCTTAAATGTACATTTTAGTTTAGTAGTGAATTTATGTGTCAGAAATTATAGAAATGTGATGGCGAGAGAGAGAGAGAGAGTGAGAAAGGGTAAATGTGTATAGAGAAGTTAATTTCGTTCTATTCGGGTGATACCTGGTTTTTTATTTCTTGCAGGTCAGGGCTTTAATTCGATCTCATTCGAAGGTAAATGATAGCACAGTTTAAGACGGTAACAAGAATGGTTTCGATCGAGCATAGTAGTGAAATGTCAATGTTACTTTTTATAACGATGCGAATGCTTGGAACATTACGCCAGCGCGGTCTTCATTCATGTTTAAACTAGCGAATCGCTCAGGCTTTGCACGGGTAGTAGAACATATTGTGCCTACATATTTTATTTGTCAGACAGCATGAGCTTTCATATCATATCTACACTAATAGAAGTAATTTATTTTGTTATTCAGATAAAACAGAAACGCAAATTAAATATTTATTTCTATGTATACAAAACCTTGATAACTTCTGTCTAAATACGATCGGGTAATATAGAAACAGTGGGCAACAGCGCGAGGAGAAGGGTTTTGCGCTTGACTCTGATCCTCACCTAATGATAAGTGATGATACAGTTTAAGGTGGAATCTCGCTAACCTGGTAAGAGTTGATTTAACTCCGGGGAACTTAAACGAATTATTTTTTTATTACTATCATGTTAGTGATTGTCTGTGATATCATTTGATGGTAAGTGATTACAGACTGAGATGGAAACTAGATAACCTGGCAAGAGTTGAATGAACTCTTCTGGATTTAATATAGCGTCGTAGAGAAACAGAATCTCTTGCTTGGCACATCTTTGCTGGTAGGTTGGTAACTCGCCACTGCCAGCAAAGACGTGCCACTCCCACTAGACCAGACTCAGACTAATTAGAAAATCATCGTACAGAAACACAATCTCTTGTTTGAAGCTACGTCTTTGCTGGTAGGTTGGTAACTAGCCCCGACCGAAGCCGCCCACTATACCAGACTCAGACAAATTAGAAAATGCAATGTTGTATATGTATGCAATGTTCTCTCGGTAATCAAATCCAGGACCTCTCCTAGCGAAGCGAATACTCATACTATTGCGCCAGAAAGATCGTGATGTATTTATTGGTTGTTATTTTAATTCTCTAAAATCTATTCAGTGGGTCTACCATGCATTGTTTTGTTATATCTCTAAGAAATTACACACCGTTTCCGAATTGATTTTTTCGGACACTTCCAACAATTACAGTTATATTTCAAACAATGTACACACCACCTTGACAACTTCTATACATAAACTTTACTCAAAAATCACTCAATCTATTGGTGAAAATCGCATGAAAATCCGTTTAGTAGTTTTTGAGTTTATCGAGAATTATGCTCTCTTGCCGTCACGCCAGTAATGTCTTTGTTATCTGCACTATTCTGTTTTGTGTAGCAACTTTTTTATTGATGTTTCCTAGAAACGTAAGGGGCTAGTGACTTCAATATCTTGGTGTGTGTGTGTGCGTGTACGTGCGTGGGTGCGAGCGTGTTTAAGTTTTTGTATATAGTAAAAAATAACTTAATGTATATCTATGTCTCTATCTAATGTATGTATCATCTGTTTGTTTAAATCACCTATCTATTGTCTCGTTTCTATAGCTATCTTTTTAACCCCAATTTTATTAAAAAAGATTATTTTTGTACTTTTGTTTTCATTTCACCTCGTGGTGTTCAATAAAGTGTACTGTAAATCTATATGTATTCTCTCACGTATACGTCATTGGACACTACCTTCCCTATCGCATAATGAAATTTTCCTATAATTAAGAGCTATTGTATACGTACTTTATCATGTAGCTATTAATAAACGTGATATATTAAAGGTGGCGAAAGGCGAACAGTCACCAAACCCTGCATGCGTATTAGATGTGGCTTTGCCTGAAAGCATAGCGCCACGAGCTGCCAAGAGTCATCTCGACTGCCTCAATTTAGATCAATCTGGTAAGGCCTTCTTAACATTACTGTTATTTGTAATGGTCGAAATGCGTCGTTCTCTTCGTCGTTTAAATAACAGACTAAAGGGGTGCACCCTTTAATCTGTTATTTAAAATTTCAAAAATAGAAATATGAAATACCGATCCTCCTAAACACAAACAAAAGTTATACACTAGTGGAAAACATTAAACGATCAAAGAAATCTTAATCGATTCGTTCGAATTTTTTTTCTTATTAATTCAATCGAATGAAACAAGAAAACGGCTTGATGGAATCAATTGAAACTCTGTAAGGCTTTTAACGGTAAAATGATTTTAAAAAGGCATAGTCAACATTATTCATTTTCCAATATTCTCCTAAAAGACTCCTAAAAGTGTTATTTTTTACAATTTTTCAATGTCAATAGAAGGATAAAAACATTTTTTTTTCTTAATCATCCCAACACCTTCAAACTTCAAATAGATTTTTATTTTACTTCGATACAATCATTTTTATAAAAGATACAAATATTTGAAAAGTCGCCGAAAATTTAAATTTTATTTTGATCTTTTAACTTTTCGATACGTATAATATACGATACGTACATATATAATATAAATTACTAAATAATTAATACGAAAAGTTATATTACCAGGTTTCGACGCACTAAAGGATGAGCTGAGCTTCCACTGGGGAGACCACAACCACAGCATCAACCCACCAGCCATTCCGGAAGATGAGCCACTACAACTCAACGGACATGTTAGTGTTTTATATAACATTACCTGATCCTAGGAACCTTTGTCTTCCTCACATAAGAGGGAGAGTCATAAATCCCGATCCATGTGTCAGGAGTGTGGGAGCTTCACAATATCCACTAAAACTGTGACACCAAAGGATCAGCGTCCTTCCTGGTGTCCCGGATGAGTCCAATTGAGGATTAACAGAGACGGAAGCAGATCCATAAATTTACGTCGCCTAGTATCCCGCCTCCTTGGCCAGTGACTGTAAGGTCTCCAATGAAGATACAATCTAAGACAGATACGGGCGAAACCGAAAAGAGGTAATTTACTTCTTACGAATTCTTTCCAGGTAGAGTGGTAACTAGCCACAGCCGAAGTCACTTACTAGTCCAGACTCAGACAAATTAGAATATGCAATTCCCTCAATTTGGGTAGGAAATCACCGTTGCATCACCGAGGCCTTCTATCTATAATATAAAAATGAATCGCAAGATGTGTAAGCGCATAACCCAACAACGCCTGGGTCAATTTTGACAATTCTTTTTTTTAAATTTTCGTTGAAGCCCGTTTCTGTTTCCCATACAAACGTTTTCTAACTAAAATGTAGAGTCAATTTGACTTTTATTGCTATTCAATAAAGATCATAATAAATAACTAATACTCTCTGTTGTCTAAGCAATGTATGTTCCTAACGTCACAGAGTCAATTTGCACTTTATTGCAGCTGCACTAAGTTCAAAATCAATTGAGTAGTCACAACCCGACCAAAATGAATAGTCACAAAATTTAAGAGCTATAGATTTAGTACTGCTGTAATTTCATTTCGAAAATCATTCATAAAACTGAAATCTGCCACATTTCAAATCTTTTTGACAGAACGACGTATGGGTCTGCTTGTATCTCATAAAATCAATTTAAAAATGTGTTATATTTTTTCAGGACAAAACTATCGCAAATGGTGACGTGAAGTATCCTAATAAAGAAACAGAGCAACCGGACACCAAACCCCACGGTAAGTATTCGCGATATTAAAAAAAACCATACACCTGTCACAGTTATACCATTTCCCTATTATTCCAAATATCTAATACTACATACTTTGGATAAAAATAATACAGATTAGTCGACATATTTTTTTTTTTGCCTACAGTCTCTTAAAAACATAATATATTAAACTGTATGCCATCATTCAGTATGTGCTTTAATAAAATTTATACATGTCGTTAAATAAAAAACTTTATACTTTTACCTATATCTTAACTATTCCCTTTTGATATAAAAATTACTACATCATTCCGTTCTTTTTAAAGAATTACCTATATTTTAGCTATCCTCTATTGCATTTAAATATTTCCTATATCTTAACTGTCCACTATTGACTTTAAATGTTACTGTATTTTATTTGGGTCCTATAAAAAATTATATATATATCTAACGAGTATCTATCCTCTGTTACATTTTAATATTACTATATCCTTTAGTCCCATTTTGTATCTTATCTCTATCTTCCCTACCCAGTTGAGAAATATTACTACATCGTTCCGTTCCTTTTAAAGAATTACCTATATCTTAACCATTCTCTATTACATATACTATAACTGTCCCCTATTTACTTAAATATTACTATATCTTACCTTATCCGTTGACTACTGTATTTTTGTAATGTTATTCCAAAGTTCTTCAAAATTGATTCTGTGGTTTAAACATAATGGATAGAATTTTGCGTTCATAAAAAATATTTATATAATAATAGCAAAAGGTATGGATAGAAAAATATTAAATTGAGTAGTTTGTCTACCATTTTGTTTATATTCCTTTCATACTTTGTCTTTAAGGCTTCCGATATATCAACTATGTTAACTCTTTTTGGTATCGTACATAGTGTTAAAGTAACTATATAGTAATCTACTGCTGTCAATGAGCACATATAAAATTTCTGATTTGGTTTTGTATGAAAATTGTTTTTTATCATCCTTATGCAATAATTTATTCAAAAACGTTTAATACTACAAATATTTTTCCTACTCAAAGAAATACGTATTTTTTTTTTGTTAATACAATATATGCCCTTTTTAACATGAGACCCTTTAGCACAACTTGTTTATCGGTTGTTAATTTTAAATTTCTCCTATTTTGCACAGTATGATAATCATAATTATAAGAGCACTCATCTCATATGTTAGCTCGAGATTTCATCCGCATAGATTTTTATAGCTTTTACCATTACACCATGCCTGTTAAAGTTATTAACATTAAACACCAATTATTACTTTAAACTTTATTTCGATGTTTAAGCAACAATTTTTACGGTGTACGCAGTGAAACTAAAACTTTTTTTGATTAAAAATGGTTTAATGGATATGCCTCATTTAAATGATAAAGGCAAAAGGACTGTTATTTATAATGTTTTTCCCCTTGTACAGACGCTACCCCTTCGCCGATTTTAGAGTAAGTACATAGAGCATGTAGTGTAACTGATGATTTATTTCAGTAAACGGTGACACCCTGCACGTTGATTCCAATAAAACAAAAGCTACTTTTGATTCCGACGAAGATAAAACCCCTATGAATACTTTAGAGAAGGGTAAAAAGAAGTCTGACGGGGGATCTTTCTTTGGCGGTCTTGCAGATAAAGTCAAGAATGTGTTCAGCCACAGCGAGGATAAAGATAATGACAGCAAAGAATCGTCTCCTAAACCGCAGCCAAAACCACGAGAGTCTAAAGAAAAATCACCACCAAAACCAGCTCCTCGGATCATTAATGAAGACATTCTTGAAAAAGTTGAGGATATGTTTAAAGATGTTCGTCAAAAACCTCCAACCAAAGATGATGATGATATCAACAGCCAAGTTTATTCAACTAAACTGATGGTAGACGAAGAAGACCCGAAAGATGTTCACACAAAAACTGAGGAAGTATATCATCAGTATCAACACATGCAACCTGTTGAAACTCCTTTACACTGTAAGACTACCGATCCTTTCCAGTTTTATGACGATTGTTGTAAAGGCAAATTCAAAAAAGGCGAAAAACATAGTCATGATGAAACGTCTAATTTGGCAGACAGAATAGAACAAGTAAAGTTTACAACGCACGAAAAAATTCAAGAAATTGCGGATGAAGCACAAAAAGATTTGAATAGTACAGTAGAAAATAATAAAGAACAGGTCCATAAACAAGCTGACAAAATACAGGAAGATTTAATTGTTAAGTCTGAAAATATTAAGAACGACCTAATAAGTAAAAAACAAAATTTAAAATCAGATCTACAGGACACTACAGGAAAGCTAAATGAGGTTGTCAATACCAACTTAGATAAAATATCAGAGTCAAGTAAAGAAGTCGGAAATGATGTAAGTTCAGAAATAACTGACGCGCAAAATAAAGCCACTTCAAACATTGATACATTAAATGACGCACTTAATTATATCCCCACTGATAATAATAAAGAAAAATTAACCAATAAACTTAATTTAATTGATTTTGCTGCAATAGAAAGAGGAGAACAAATTAAACTAAGTGGGCAAAACGACATCACTGAAGTACAAAAGACTGTTAACTCATTTTCAGATAATATTCAGGATGTTAAAAACGATCTAGAAGGAGAAGGCGAATACATGAAATTGGAAGCAAATAATAAAATTGCTAATATCAACAATACTATAAATGAAAAAACAAGCGATGTCAGTGAAATCTTAAATAAAGAAGTAAATAATATAAAAAAAGGAACAGAAGAAATATTAGAAAAATCTAAATCAATAACTGATAGTGCAATAAATGATGTAAACGAAACTATTGAAGCTGTCAAAGAAAAAGGAAAAAAATCTGCATCAGACGCTAAATCTAAGGGAAAAAAGAAATCAAAGGAAGGAAAGAACTTTTTCACGGGATTGGTTCATAACATATTTGGAGAAAAAGATAAAATAGAGGATGAATTAAAGGAAAAAATTTCTGATGGTAAAAAGTCTGCAAAGGAAGTAGCAAGACGAGCTTCTGAAGCTAAAGATAATATAGAGGATACTGTTTCTAAAGAGACTGAAACATTCAAACAAAACACAGAAGACATGTTACAAAGTGCAAATAATGGAAAGGATGTAATTGTAAAACACGTTCAAGACGAAAAAGACAAAATTGTACATAATACTCAAAACAAAGCTGAAGACATTGTAAATGGCATCCAAACTGAAAAAGACAAATTAATTCAGAGTGGCCAAGATAAAACAGAAGCATTTGTTGAGAACATGGAGCAGAAAAAGGGTGATTTGTTAAAAAACGTAGAAGAAACTAAAGAAAAGTTAATTGAACATGCTAAAAATGAGACTGAAAATGTTGTTACAGATATTCAGAATGAAAAAGATGGTTTACTACATGGTGCAAAAGAAACGGCTAATGAATTGGCTACAAGTATTCAAGAGAAGAAAAACGATATAGTACAGAAATCAGAACAAACTAAGCAGACGTTACATGATAAAGGAAATGATTTAGTCCAAAATGCTAAAGCACACAATGACGAAATTGTTAATAATATTAATCTTAAAAAAGAAGAACTTTTAGATAATACAAGCAATCTGTTAGAAGGCGCGCGAGAAGAAAAAGAGAAAATTATTAATAGCATTGAAAATAACAGGAATGAAATAATAGCACAAGCTGAAAATAAGACGGAGCAATTACTAGAAAATGCACAAACGAAAACAGAAGGTTTAATTCAAGATGTACAAGAAAAACGAGATGAGCTCTCAAAGAGTATTCAGGATGAAAAGAATGAAGTAAAACAAAATATCCAAGATATAAATAAAGATACCGTACAAAATCTACAGGACACGAAAAAACACTTAGAAGACTTTTTATATAATGAAAAAGCGGAATTTGAAACAGCTTTAAATAATCAAAGTAATCAAATTAGAAATACTAAAGAAGACGTTGAATCTACAATTACAGACAAAAAAGATAAATTAATAAGTTTTAAAAATTCAGTGGAGGAAGCCGTTGATGATAGACTAAGCAGAATAATTCAAGAGGCAGAACAAACCACAGAGGATATTAAAAGGGTTGCTGAAGAGACATTGAATGCTGCATCGGAAAAGAAAACTGATATTGAGGAAAAATTAGTCAATAAAGTAAATATCATAACAGAGTCGGGAAAAGAAAATTTACAAGTCACAAAGGATAAAGGAAATGAATTGCAAAAGTCAGCAAAGGAATCTTTTATTCATATTCAGGATTCTGCCTCCAGCGCTTTCGACCAATGTGAAAGCGCTGCGAAGGACGAACTTAATGATGCTAAGAATGTGTATGAAGACTTACAAAGTTCTGCAAGAGATACATTTGCAGACCTAAAAGACGACGTTCAAGGACTTGAAAATTCTACTCAGGATACACTGCATAGTTTTCAGAGTTCAGCAGGTAACACCTTTGACAGTTTGGACGAATCAGTGCGAGATTTAGTTTCCGGCGCGCAAAACTCTGTCTCCAAGGGAGAGGATAGCGCTAAAGAATTATTCGGCAACGTGCAAGATAAATTTGAAGGATTTCAAATAGCAGCTGGAAATAAACTTGAAGATATTAAAGGATCCACGAAAGATAGGTTAGATGAGGCTGACGACAGGTTGGAGAAAGCCAAAGAGGATGTGCAAGAGGGAGTTAGAGAAACCGAGAAAGCTGTGGCTGACACACTGGCGAATGAAGCGGACAAATTCACGAGTAGTCTTAATGATTTGGGGAATTCCGTCTTCGGAACATCCGGAAAAGGTAATTCTTTATATTACATTTCCAAAAAAAGCTCAGCTATTATAGACCTCATGGGTATTGGTCATATTCATTGCTAGTAAAGAAAATCCAGTCTGATTGCTGATTCCATACGAAAATAAATATGAACTTGATAATAATTTTCATTAATTCTTAATTTCAGGATTCATGAAGGATTCCAGCACGAAACTGCTTGAATCGGAAAAGTCACAGTCTTCACCACACAAAAAGAGTTCGGGGTAAGTTGTCTTCAATGTTAAAGAAATTATATTTTTTATTTAAAAATGTATATAAACAAATTTCACACCATAAAGCACTGAACTAATTCACCCAGACATCAACTGTGTAATTACATTTCATTAAAAACACTGTCTTATATGAATTGACTTATAATATGTGAAATAATTTACGTTGAACATTTTAATTTATTTATTATAGGTACGTTAGATTTTTTACTATAGAATCTCTATTTAATAACGTTTAAGATCCAAAACTATTTTACCCTCCAAAGAGCATTTTACTAGTGCTTTACAAAGTATTCTACTCCCAACTATCAACTTTCAAAAATAATGTCAGGTTTAGATACTATACGCAATTCAAGTAACGCAAAAACATTAATCTTTTTAAAATTATAAAAGCCAATTTCTCAATGTTAATAATTATTAATATCAATAGCATAACTAACCAAATATTGAGCAATGATTAGTAGCCAATTTTCCTGCTTACTCTGCGAACACAAACCCAATTTGTCTTTTTTAACGCTAGGCAATTTATTTAAGTACAGATCTCGACTGACTGAAGAGGTAGACCGCATCAAACCCCAGTCAGTCGACCAGGGCCCTAGTCCTATGATACCTTCTATAAATCTATTACAAATACCTCTAAGTCTTGTTGGGTTATGTTGGAATCTTACCCATTCCGCTTACGCAAATCACATTTAACGGCCTATTAAGATCTTACCTGAACTCTATTAAGTATACCATGACTGACCCCAACTCAGTGAAAACCTCTTCGTCAAAGATGAGGCACAGGTTGGCCTACGTATTCTAACCCTCATGAGCCCGATTACATTTTAGCAAAGGCACATTCGCAATGTAAGTTTGGAGGTCATCATTTGGATTAGCCTGGGTAAAATAACCGGTATATTACAGCAAAATTGGGTTTCCTACTAACGACCCCTGCTAGTATACAGAAGAAACCCCGCTATACCCACTTAAACCCAGTGCAACCCCCATTCACCCATAACTGAGACAAAATTTAACTAACAACTGAGATTTTGTGTATAATTTCAAAATGTGTTCAATAGTAAAATGTTTCACATTTCATGCCTATAAATTGTTATATATGTACACCATTCTTGCATCTAACTTCACACGCACCGCTTTACAGAATACCGAAGCTTAAGCGGAAGAAATAAGCGAACGAGCGACAAGCGGCGAACGATGTATGTTATATAGTCTAGCTTAGTCGTAATATTTATTGTTAGTGTTTAAAATACTATACTATTGTATCACAGGTGATTTATATGTTTAAATGACCTTTAAGATACAGGAGAGAAAGTTTATCACCAATGTTACTTATTCTGATACAATCTTAACGTCGATATTTATTGAGGGTATTCTTAAAATTGCTTGCATGAAGCTCTGTGAAACAATAGTAGTGCATTGTAGAAAGCATTGTGTATTACTCTCGTCTCAGTGGATTTCTATTCGATAATTGTATACTACATTTTTAATATTTAAGAGATTATTCTTGTTTACTCGAATACGCGGGAGATCGTGGGAGCTAACGTTTTATCATTCTGAAAAAAGACCTTACACAGCGACATTTTTCTGCGCATTTTTAACTTGTTATATATTTATGATTTTTTTGTTTCGCAAGGATTTTTATATATTATGGCTTTAATCGTTTCATTGAAAGTGATTAAATCAATTCAAATTATACACGATTATTTCCATTATACACGACTCTTTTGTCTCTCTCTTTACTCTAAACGTATGAACTTATACAAGAAGACAAGTTCCGTACGTAATGAAACATTTGATTGTAGATAGTTTTAAGCTTTTTACATTGACCCTTTAAATTAGCCATTTAAAATGCTACTATATGAAATTTATCAGAGTATATTGCCTTAAGTTCTTAAACTATTTTTAGGAGCTTTTGTATCTTATATTATACAAGGCAGCGCCTTTACCTTACAAACATAAAAATTACTAAATATTATAACTCATATTTTATGCCTCAGTAAAAGATTCAATGAATCGTAGCATTCAAAAGATATTATTTATCTCTAAAGAGCTTTTGTATCTCAATTTATATAAGCCAGCCCCATCGTTATCTTACAAACTGAATAACTATAACTAAATATACACTTTTTATCTCACTGAAATGTTCACAAAAAAATAGCATTTTGCCTAAACTTTACCTTCCGAGTTAGAATTGCAAAAGAAATAATTTGCAGCGTTAATAAGTCGCCGTGTGTTAAGGTCTTTATTATTAAGACGTATAGGCAATGCATGATTGGCTTTATAAAGAAATAACGTATTATGTATATGCCGTATCAACGCAATCCAGTGGCTATAAAAGGCATTACGTGATTATAATAAATAGCCTTCATTGTCAAGTACAAAGGAGTACAGTCATTATTATATTACGTCAAATATTACTCTAATATAAAGATTTCGAAGAAATCATTTTCTACTTAGTAGTAGGTTAATCATTTTAATTAATGCAGATTAATATTAAAAAGTTTATACATTTATTATTAATTTATACAATTTTATTGAAAGTTGGATCGTGTCTGCATTCTTGCCTGGCTTTTTTTCTATATTTTTTATAGAATTGAAATCTTATCGCAATTTTATACATCGATAATATTATTTATAAATCAATAATTTTGTTACGCGTTAGATTTTATACTGTTATCTAATATATTTGTCTTTTTAAATTTTATTATAATTAAAGGTCAAATTAAAAAAAAAACTGTATGGATGAACATTTTATTGATGTAACGTTTTAATCAGATAATTTTGCATTTCTGTATATTATATTAAGTATTTATGTATAATGAAAGTAAAAATCAATGTTTTATGTTGCATAAATTATTGTTTTTTTAATGAAAGTTTTCACTGCTTCTTGTATAGTATTTAGTCAGTGTTAACTATTAGCAGCATCCCGTTTGTTAATGGATCAATGCATCCATAATTTTATACTAGATCTGCTAGGATATTTATTTTACGACTTAACATGCTTTCTATTGAATAAATTGGAAATACGTATAGAAATGATCTTATTTTTACAAATTATTGAAAGTACTTCGTTAACGAAAATCACGTTATTTAAAATATATTTTCGATTTAAATTTATTTAAATCAACTATATTATTTACTATGTTGTAATAACTCAATGGCAATTTTTTTTAATATAAAACCTATTTTATGCAAATATAGTAAATTTGACATAAAATTGACTATGACACATGATATGACAATTGACTACAGTATAAATAACTGACTTAGTCGAAAAATAACATTATTGCCTGAATAACATAATTATAATTTACATATATGCTATTATTTGTTCGAATCTTTATATAAATAAATTCATTCAAAACAGATTCGCAATAGCAAATTTGACATTGACAGTTGAAATAATATGACCGTATATTTCTTACACAGTATACTGAAATGACTTTATAATTAGAGGATCGTATTTTAACCTAGCCTAAATGGCGATATTAGTTTTTGAAATATAGTAGCTATTTCATACCTTTAATTGATATGACGCTATTTTAATAATAGTCACAGATACACGAGAGAAATTTTGACAAATGATTGACTTTGACATATAACTTGATGTGTTTGTCACACAGTATACATGAATAATATTTTTAGTACAGATAATATAAACCATTTTTGTGTTAGTTGCAATGAGACATAACTAGATTTTATAAAACTCTCGTAAAATCAATTGATACGCATTTCTAGTTTAAATCATTTTATTACAAGTGTAGTTTGACACTATGATATATAATTGTAGGATATCATGTTATTTTAATATATTTCATGGTCACGAAGCGGCCGTTTTTAATAAAAATTTGTCTGTATGTGTGTCGAAATGTTTTCTATAAATATAAGAATATTGCACAATTGTAAAATTGTCTATCTCGATTGATGTTTTAATGTTATTCGGTAAAAACACCGCACTTGCGAGAGTAGCGCTTGCTTTGCTTGTGTCGTCTCTCTTTTAGCCTTAAATGAATGATATTATACGAAAATGTTCTCGATTATTTGGCTTTTATTTAACTGTCTGTGTGGTCTTTATTTGGCTTAGCTGAGGCTTCAGCAATGGATGAATAATTAAATGCAAAAAAAAACCATAGAGTCAAGATTTATAGAAACGAAGCATAGAAATATAGATACTTAAATTTTGTTACTTTAAAGAAATAAATCGTAAAATGCTCAAGTTTTTATAATAATACGATTAATTGCAACTTAATATAAAGAGAAATATATAAAGATAAAAATTTGACATTAAATCTTGTTGAATTATATTTTAACGAAATTTTAAATTAAAGAAACTCCCAGAAAATAAAATTTTTATATTAATACTCTATTCAGCTCTATACAGCAAGAAAATGTTCTAATGAAATTATAAATAAATAAAATGGGACATATCCTAACAGTCATTTAGGTATTTATTTGATATCATGAAACTATAAATAAATATAAAAGTTACACCCAAAATATTCTAATGTCTCTATGTTTATAGGGCACAAGTTTTGGAGATTAGAATGTTTTCGGCAACTAAAACAGTTGCCGAAAACATTCTATTGCAATTAACAAAAATATGGGTGTTAGAAAAACGTTTGGGATACATTTTTTTAGTTAAAGCAGTCGTTTGAAACAAACTACGATGAAATAATTGTATTACACTGCCTATTATTTTGTACCCACAATGACTAATAGGTTTTTTTTTATTTCTTGATTGAAATTATCTAATATATCACTCTTTGCCGACTATCAAATACTGTATATATTGATCAATAATTTAATCTTAGGAGTACATTTTTAAATATTTGCAAAGGGCACATCTCACGTCACGCACTAAACATTACGTCACAGCATCTTGATGCACGGACGCTACTGGTAAGTTTCTTTGAGCCATTCATTTTGTTTTTCAGTTGCTCGTATTTATTTAAAAGAAAACTTGTTAAGGCACACAATGCATGTTATTTTGTTAGTATTAAATGATACTGAGCTATCACGTTTGGCTATATAGTGCCCGTATTGATGAAATTCATCATCCGAAGGAGTGAAAATCGCCTCTAGTCCAAAAAAGGAGTAAAAATCGTCTCTATTCGACTAAGGGACACAAAATCAGCTTTTTTTTACTGACCTTTAATCCGATTTCGCCGACTAAGGGGGATAAAATTGATTCTCGTCGCCAAGGAGGGCTAAAATCGGCTCTCGTCGTTTAAGGAAGCTAAAATTGGCTCTCGTCGACTAAGAAGCTTTAATCCGCTTTCGTCGATGAATTGAGATAAAACCGGCTCATTTCGACTGACCTTTAATTCGCTTTCGACGACTAAGTGGGATACAATTGGCTCTCGTCGACTAAGGGAGGTTTAATCCACTTTCGTCGACTAAGAGAGATAAAATCGGCTCTTTTCGGCTGACCTTTATCCCGCTTTCGACGACTAAGGTGGATAAAATTTGCTCTCATCGACTAAGGGTGCTTTTTAGCTCTCGTCGACTAAAGCAACGAAAGAATGATTGTCATTGCGCCACTGCCAGATTTTTTATTTACATTACCATTCTACAATACATTGTAATTTTTATTACTTTATGCATAAACAACAAAAAATAGTGGCATTGTATGCCTTGATGATGTTTTCACTTTTGTCGTGTTGTCTTAAGTTTTACGCATAAATTTGTATTTTCGTTATTGCTACATATATTTTGCTAATATTAGAAGGAATAAGTGAAAAAAAAAAATAAAAATCAGCTCAATTGGAATTTCAAATAAAACTCTTGAATCATTAAACATATATTATTTCCTAACAATTTCATTATAAAAGGACGATGATATTTAAAATCTAAAATGATGAGTGTTCTTTTTGAAATCACTGGAAATCTGTTGTGTAAAGGTACTAGAAATTTGCATAATGATAATTTTCTCTTATATAGAAAATTAAAATGGGTATATGTGTACAGGTTTGGTAGCACAACACTGCACGCCTTATCAAAAGCATGTCCTTCACAACTCACAAATATACCTATATAAAAATTTAATTTTTTTTGATGGTAATAATGACTCTGATCTAGATTATAAAAATTATAATTTATAATTTGGAAAAATATGAAATAGCTTTAACAATTATTAATTTTTACTATATAATCTCTTACGTAGTATCTGTGAACTTTGTGGCTGTATATGACTAGTTTGTGGTTAGTCTATAATTCAGATAATACCCTTCAACTTCGGCTTAGGGAGGGGGGGGGGCATGTGAATGGCGTCCTAATACAATAAGCATGAGAATTCAACTGATTATTATATTGAAAAGACTCTATACCCTAATAAAGATATTAAATTTATTACTATTGAGTTGGGTATCGACGCATAAAATATTAGATTTATTATACAAATATAGATTTTCCGAAAATCCAAAATAATACTACTTTTGAAATGTATCTTTTATAAGCTCATTACACTTGTATGTTTTACAGTTTTTTCTCCAAACTTCGCCGTAATCCGTGAAAGCTAAGCCCCACTCCGAGCAGCGTCTTCTCAGACGACTAATTTATTTAGATATAAGTGTTCTACTAACTATATATTTTGAACTACGTGTTATTTAAGGTTGAAAAACTAAGTTTAAACAATTCTTAAATTAAGGTTATAGAAGATTTCACATCAAACGATATTGAAATACCTTGTTTGCACTAAATAACAGTTGTAGATGTTAATTTTTTAAATTAATTTTACGTCTAAAAATCAATAGTATCCACCCCTGTCAAAAGCACGAAGCTTAGGCCCACCATGGTGCTCCATTGCAGTTTGACAAGCTATCTATATCCGATTGTATTACTTCCGAAATATACTGGGTTATTTACCGTAAATTTTTAAGATAAAATGCATCATTTTGAATTATAGGTACCTTTAAACCAAAGTTTTTTACAAAGAAAACTATGTACCTCTACCAAAGAAGTAAGAAGGGATATCTAACGACCCAATAAGATATACTGATATATAATACAAATAAAATTCGTTATATTGAAAATATGTCGTTTGCTGTGAAATATTCCAATATGGCCATAAAAGGTCGAATTGTAAGTTATAAACTTCGCAAAATATATTTATTAATATCTATAGAAGGTATTGTTAGTGAGAATGATCATGTTTACAATATAATGTGCGTGTACCTGATAATTTGATTCTTGCATCGTTTCAAAACGATTTACGAGTCCATTAGATTTATGTAATTTCATTTAAATAGTTGTTGTCCATAGATATATATGACTGTGTAATTTAAAATCCTCTGGGAGTTCAATTTCATTTTATTTGTGAATAAAGTCGCCAAATAAACTTTGCTGATAACATTGTATAAACAATTATACAAAAACATTGTGAAACAGATAACACCTGTAAAAGTAAGAATTATCCAATTTCTTTAACAGAGGTTTGAGTGAGTCTAGTAAAATATTTCGTATTGATAATACACAGTCCCAGTTCATTTCATTTATTTGTATAAACAATTATACAAAAAAATTGTGAACCAGATAACACCTGCAAAAGTAATTTTGACAGAATTGACGAATAAAATTAGAAAGATTTCAGTTTCGATTTAAAAAAACTTTCATTTATTTGAAAATATATTCACTAAATAAATTTTGCTGATAATATTGTTTAAACAATTATACAACAACATTGTGAAACAGATAACAACTGCAAAAGCAAAGTTGATAGAATTGAATTCACTTATCTGTGCGATTTAATTTTCATTCATTTATGACTAAATTTGTTAAATAAACATTTTTAATTAAAACAGTAACAGTTATTATATAAAATACATTATACAAAGACTTTCTCCGGACATAGTACCATCAAAGCATTGTTTTATTACAGTCATTTAATTACTGGAATCCAAACGAATTCTTGATAGAATTGATAGAATTATATCCTTTTATATTATAAATTAAAATTCGCGTTTTACACAAAAACATGACAATCTTGCGATATTTAAAACCTCAATCGCTCGTTTAAAAATTTAATTTAACATTTTCGGCGTTTATTTGGCGAATTTATCACATATAATTTATTAAATGCTTCTATTCCATTGAAATATAAATTAGGAATAGTTGAAATAAAACTGATTTTACCCACCTAAACGCTAATAACTCCTTTTTTCTACTGTTTTCTATGATATTATCATGTTATTTATCATATAATGGGATATTTACTTGTTTTATGTGGTGCTTCAAAATATAAAATGGCATTGATTTATCAAATATCTTGGGCGTTGTTCATTTATCAAATAAATATATCTTCAAAAAATCCTATTTTAACTTTTGGTAATCGATTATAAAAAAATACTTGTTTTTCATTGAACATGCATTAAATGAAGCAACTTAGAATTGATATTAAAATATCAGATAGAATTTGGGAATTTTCAGGTTTATATATCGACGGTAGAAAGCACCCCAAAATATTGTTACAAAATTAACTTTAAAATTTCAGTAACTGTGATTTCTCGAGTTTAAAAAAAAAATTGATGTATGCTGAAGTGAAAATTTCATCAATGCGAGGTACCTATTATGAAATACAACATTTTCTTCCACAAACTCACTCGCATTCCCATCCAAGAAATAAAGAGTACAGCGGTTAAATAAGTTTACACTCCCAAAACATTTGGCAGTAACATTTATTCATATTTTAAATATGTAATTGTTGGAAAACGTTTGTGCTAATTATATAGTTTAAAACTATATCTACGAGTATATATTCCTGTTCAACAGTTTTTATTATGGATATAATTTGGAGAAGGCCCACAAAAAGTTCTGAATGTACTGTGATGCCAAAACAAAGAATATGTATAAAGTTTGTTAATTTATTATTAAAGTCTATTGTCACCGTATTTATTGCTTTTTAGTAATAAATTTTATTGGAAATGATATTGTTTTATTTTTAACCGTTTATTCTTTGGTCAAGTAGGCTGAAAATGCGCTTTTGAATCGTCATTAGTCTGTCCGTTGGTAACAAATCTAATCGGTTCAGAAAGTGGATTCCGCTGAGAAGAAACCGCCAAGAAACTCAGCGGTTACTCTTTTTTTCGCTGGGAAATGTATTTGCGCACCCCTGCCACTAGGCAGGGAGTGTGGGACTGACCGGCAAGGCCAGAATACCAACTAAAACCCAGCGACACCCTCCTTAGGGGAGTAGCATTTGCTGCAGCTTCTCGTACTGGCTCCATTGCCTCCTTCAGAGAAATGACGGCTTCGCAGATAGAGGCAACTGCATTCCATCCTATCTCACTGTCAAGCATGGCGCCCATTATACTTAGCAGTGAGAGTTCCGTTCCGATGAGGTACACCAGGGGATGTCGCTGTGGTCCCCAAGCCGGACATTCTGCCACAGTGTGGGCCGCCGTATCGACAGGCGCACTACACTGATGGCAGATAGAAGACTCTTCCCGTCGTGCTATCTGATGCAAGTACTTTCCGAAACATCCGTGTCCGATCAGTACTTGCACCATCCTAAACGTAAGCGATCCGTGCCTCCTAGCTAACTATTGTTCGAGGCGAGGACGAATCGTCTCCACCGTGACCACACCTGCACTTGGAGACTCCGGAAGCTCCTTCCAAGCTTGAATCAAGACCCTGTCGGCAAGGGCCCTTACTCTTTGGACCTCGTCAATTTCGAGACGATCACCTCTAGACTTTACGGCAACCCTGCACTGGTAAGTTGCCGCCAGTGCTTCCGCTTGCAATTCCCACGAGGAATCACCCGCCAAGCGTGTCGCTCTCCACAAAAGTGATTTATTTAGAACGGTCAGCGAGTTTACCCATACTGGTGAGCCGTATAGTGCCATACTCTTCATGACTCCGGCATAAAGATTTCTGCAGGGCGATCCCGGTCCTGCCAGGTATTGAACCCACGTATCCTATGGGCAGTGTACTGCCCATAGGATACGTGGGTGGGTTCAATAGGATACATAGGCCGCATAGTTCACAAGCCGAGGGGTCAGCTAAGCAAAATGCGATCGAAAACGCCATTGGCCGTCCAGAATTAGGCCCAAATATTTCATTTAAGCCTTTACCTCAATCAGCGCATCTCCCAAAGACAAAGCCGCTCCACGTGGAGGACCCCTGCGAGGTCCGTGGAAGAGCAGACTTTCTGTCTTGGTAGCGGAAATTTCCAGACCCAAAATACGAACTCTGTCGATGACCAATTTACTTCCAACTTCGGCAAGCTGAACCACCTCCTCAAAATGATTCCCTTGTGCAATGACGAGGGTGTCGTCCGCGTAACATAACACCCTCATCCTCGGGAGAACTGGACACCGCAGGATCCAGTCGTAACCAACGCTCCACAATACAGGTCCCAGTACAGACCCTTGAGGGACCCCACATGAAACCCAGTGTCGGAACAAACGTCCACTGCTCTCCCACAAAACTTGTCTGTCCTGGAAGTACGCGCTCAATAGTCTCTCGAGATATGAAGGCAGTCTGTGGTATCGAAGTGCCTTTAAAATTGTCTCATGAAGGCATTTGCAATATCTAGTGAAACCGCCAGGAAAAATATCCACTTTTTTATCTTTTTTGCTTGGGTGTGAACACAGACGGACTACGGTTTTAAACGGGCGCTTACACCGCTCGACCAACTCAACGTGTTCAGCGGTTACTCTTGCTTATAACTTAAATATAGTTTTTGTAAGTTTAATGTGTGTGTAGATATGTGTTAGTTTTCATGTGCAATTGGAATCAAGTGCAAAAATCCTTGTCACTTAAATTTTCAACATTAAGTTAAGGTAAGTAGCAGCCCATTAACGTTCCACTACTGGGCACTGGGCACAGGCCTCCTAACTCATATGAGAGAGGGTTTTTAGAGCATAGGCCCACCACGCTGCTCCACTGCGGATTGGCAGGCATAGTACACAAGTGCACTGTGTGACGTGACGGGAATCCGACACGACCGGAGAGAGATCAAGCGCAGGACCGACGGCTTAACATGCTCTCCGAGGCACAGGGGTGGAGCACACCGCCAACTTCCTAACTTCGGGCAAATATTGAGAAAATCTTAATAGAAAACTCAATGTTGATTTTTTAATTGGCCCGACCCGGGACTCGAAGCCAGGACCTCATGTCTGTAGACGAACATGCTAACCACTAGACCAATGAGGCAGTTATACTTCAACGTTAAAGTATGCTTTTTATATTAGGACGTTTTTAACATACTGCTTAAAACTATGTGGAGGCAAACCCAGAAGTGTTCCGAGTATCTTATTAAAATGCGTATGCTCCACGCGACAAATGATTTCTGAACCTTCTTCACTTTAAAATATGGCACTGCAAGTTTGTTTCTATTTCTGGCATTAAAATTGTGTTTCGCTCTTTTTGCTGTATAAATGAATATTATCACAGATATATAAAATGTTATTCAATACATATTGCGACGGTACTGTTAGAATTGATATTTCTTTGAATTTTTCTCTTAAAGAAACGCGAGAGCTCAATTGATAAATGGCACGTATTGCTCTTATATATTATATAAAATAGTTGGTGCAGCTATTTTTTTATTATTACCTTTTTACACCACAATATTACAATATAAAAACAGATATACAGCTAATAAGACATAAATAAGCTAATAAGACATAATACAAGAAATAAACATAAACTTGTAATGCCATATTTTAGAGTGAAAAAGGTTCAGAAGTCATTTGTCGGGTTCAGCATACGCATATTTAATACCTGAATCACTTCTGGGTTTGCCTTCACATAGTTTTAAGAAGTATGTTAAAAAAGTCCTAATAAAAAAGGCATACTATAATGTGGAAGATTATTTAAGCGACAAAGTTGTTTGGACATGATTCCAGTTGCATATGAAAGCTAAACACATTGTAACCTACAAAAAAGCTATGTTTAAAGGAGTAACCCTTGAGTTTCTTGCCGGCTTCTTCTCAGCCGAATCAACTTTCCGAACCGGTGGTAGATTTGTTACCAACGGACAGACTACTGACGATTCAAAAGTGCTTTTTGAGCCTACTTGAATAAAGAATATTTTGATTTTNTAGCGATCTCTACCAGACAACCTTTGGTATAGTAGTTGTAGCAGACAGTGGTGGGTGGTGTATAACTATAGACCTACATACAAATAACTACATCCTAATACGTAGAAAAATATACACAAATAACCATAATAATATATATATGTTGACCCATATCCGTTTTTGATTCACAAACGGGCTTAGAGATAAAATTTAGAATTGAATCTAGTATTTCTATCATGCACATAAAACTGCTAGCTATCGTTGAGGCCTTATCCTATATGAGATCATTAAGTTCCGATAATTTTGTAATATTAACCGACTCTAAAAGTGCACTTCAACACCTGGCTAGATGTATCTCGACGTATAAGGAGAAGAGGAAACTAAAAAGTGGATCAACTTGCTGACCAGGCAACTTATGAGGGCGATCTAATACAGAGTTCTCCAAATTATTCAGAATGTATTGGTTTGACAAAACTGAAGTGTACAGACCTATGGAACGAGTACTTCAATCTAAGATCTCGAGAGAAAGGGATTTGGTATCGTACTATGCAATCGAGACCTATCCAATCTTGGATTGACAATTGTTCATATAAACGTCAGGATACGGTACATATTCTGAGACTGCGTTCGGGACACATTCCATCAAACAAGTTTGGAATCTTAATGGGAAAAGTTACCACGCCAAATTGTCCGGATTGTGACAGACAAGAAGATCTTACCACATTTGGATGGTATGTGTTCGAAACGAGTCGCAACGACAGGACATAATGTGCCAGTTTCCTGCACTCCGAGAGATTGGCGGCTGTAACAGTGCCCTAGGGCATCCTTTAACAGAGGTCAGGGCCCTATTGCGGCTGTATAAAAAAAGGACTTCGTAGTGTGTATCGTCAGTAGTTTTTAATTTACTTATTTATTAGTAGTAGTATTTTGAATAGAGGACTGTACGAAGCGACTGAGTCCATGCTCCTTTAAATTAAAATTCCAAAGTCCGCCGCCTTATATATTATTCAATAAATAATGAAGGAAAATACATCATTTTCATATGGTAACAGTAAAATAAAACGCTTTAAATGTATTCAACTTTTATTTGAAATCCTATGTATATCATCAATAGCGACACAATAATTGCTTCTATGGACTTATTACTAATAAACATAAAAATATGTATACATAAACCAATGCAACACAATAATAAATTCGTCAT
Source organism: Elymnias hypermnestra (assembly GCA_015832385.1). Lineage (NCBI taxonomy): Eukaryota > Metazoa > Arthropoda > Insecta > Lepidoptera > Nymphalidae > Elymnias > Elymnias hypermnestra. The sequence goes on from JACTOM010000056.1 coordinate 716,198, forward strand.
TATGGTATCTCCGTGGAAATAATAATGTAATAATGTTAATAATACACTAAATTTCTGATATAACGAGTTATACTCTTACATTTCATAATATATTTTCATATATAAAATATACCCTTTAAAAAGGCACTTTGAACACGAGACTCTAGTGAAAATTTTATACAAGTTTAAACGAATAAAGTAACAAAGAACATAAAATTACCTATCCAACTATATAACTATATATAATTAAATGTCACTTTATATGCCAATCTAACGAAACGTATATTTAGTATTCTTTCACTATCAAAACAGTTCCGTCACTAAAAGAACTTCAATGGTTTGTAAATATTTCTATAGCTAATAAATCTAATATAATCATTTTACGTATTACGTACCTACACCCATTCGAGGATACACTCACTTGGAAACACACGCACACACACCCAAACACAAACTTCAGAACCCATACCCATAAGAAGACACACGCTCATTCTGGGACACAAACTCTTTGGGGGAGTTCATGGGAAGATCATATCTTACTTTGGAGATACATACTCTCATTGTGGAAATATACACTTTCATTCGGGTGCATGCACTCTCATTCGTGAACATATACACTGTTATTAGATGACATATATACACTCTTTGGGAGACACATACGCACTCATTGGGAGACACATACACTCTCATTGTGACTCACATTTACCCTCATTAGTGCCCACATACACATTCAAATACTTCAGAACACTTACCCATAAGAAGACACGCTCATTCTGGGACACAAACTCTTTGGGGAGTTCATGGGAGGATCATTTCTTACTATGGAAATAAATACTCTCATTCGGTGGACCACACACTCATTCGGGGACATATATACATTTATTCCGGGATATGCACTTAGACACTCATTGGGAGACAGATACACACTAATTGTGGGTTATTCACCTTCATTAGGACCCACATACAAACACAAACTACAGAACACATACCCACAAGAAGACACACTCTCATTCCGGAACACAAACTCTTTGGGGGCGTTCATGGGAGGATCATACCTTACTTTGGAGATACACTCTCATTGTGGAAATATAAACTTTCAATCGCGTGCACGCACTCTCATTCGTGATCATATACACTGTTATTAGATGACATATATACACTCTTTGGGAGACACACGCACTCATTGGGAGACACATACACTCTTATTGTGACTCACATTTACCCTCATTAGTGCCCACATACACATTCAAACACTTCAGAACACATACCCATAAGAAGACACACGCTCATTCTGGGACACAAACTCTTTGGGGGAGTTTATGGGAGGATCATATCTTACTGTGCAGATACATACTTTCATTGGAGGGCAAACACACTCATTTGGAGACATATATATACTAATTTGAGGACACATACTCAGTCAATATCATACGCACACATAAAATATTTTATATTATTCTAGCAATATTTGTTTTTAACCTATATTGTTTGAATAAGTTTGTAATAATCTGATGTGAACTCGTATTAAGAGAAAAAAATAATCAAACCATTCTAACTTGCATTTATGGTGCTTCGTCTGAAATTAAACTTAGTAATGGTGGAAAAAATACCTTCCCTTATTACCACGGCAGGGAAACGAGCCACTACTTTTTCTTTATTATAAACAAGTCCATTTTTAATCAGACGTGTAATTTACTACTTATTTAATCTTAATCTAAAAAGAAATACCTCTTAACTAATCTATGATAATGATAATTATCTATGATAATGGCAATAGTTAATTGACATAAATTTGTACCGAAAATCGTTTGATAACTTCATGATTTAATCATATTTTAATGAATATCAAACTTGAGATTACTTATAACGGCTCATTATTAGGAACTAACGTCAACCTGTATATTATAAGAGAGATTTTCACATAAAAAGGGCCGAATGAATGTAAACTAAAACATACATATTTTTATGTTTCTGATTCTTTTTAAATGTCAAATCTCGAAAAAAAAATTGCTGAGAAATAAACAAAATCAACTTCTGATACTTATCACTTGAAATTAATACGAAGGAAAAGCTTTAATAAAACTGATAGATAAATAAAGAAAGACCAGAACAAATTAATCGTCTTTTAATAGGTGTCAAATAAATTTAACTTTGCTGCTTGTTCTTCATCAAATTTGTCATTTTTACATTCAATACGTTTTATTACTGTTGCCCGCAATGTTTTTTATTATTTAATTTAAAACAATCAGTTAATACTTGGTTAAAGCGAAGTTATTACAAACAAACTATTGTAAAATTAGTAAAATTTAATATTACATCAAAACATATCAAAATAAATACATGTGTTAAATGCATGTTACAAAACTATCGACGTAACAAAGCGGAAAGGCTCTAACCTACAAATTATAAATATGCTACCAGAATCAAAAACTTTCAGTTTTCTTTGAAAATTAGATTCTTGGAATTAACTAAGTGACTTTCTGTTATGATTATTGAAAAAGACCACAAATAGAGATTAAGTCAGAAATTTTATTTTCGATATTTACAAGCAACGCAGATTTTATGTATAAATGTGAAAAAGACTATTAGTTTTTTTTTTGTGATTCCGAATATGATAAACACCGTGGCGTCCGACAATAGTGATAACTTAAACTATTTAATATCGAAGTTAACTTAAGACAAGCTTAGGTTATTATATAAATTGTATGTATATTAATATGATAATTTAAGGATAGGTTGTTTATTAATAAAATGTTTTATATAATAAGTTTTAGGTTATATAAAATTCTTATAACCGTAAAACATAGTGGTCTATATCTTTCAAGTTTTGTTTACGGTAAACAAATTTTATAGAATTCTAGTATTTACATTCTCAACAAAGATAGCTTCCAAGGTACTAACAAAAAACTTCTGAGAATAATGCTCAGGCTAATGACATAGGGCTTGAAAATATAATGCTTTAGGCCTTTGAGAATATAGTACCTTAAAGCTGAGGATATAATTGTATTTGATATTGAGGATATCATACATAAAGGCTGAGGATATCATTGCTGATGGTATTGAGAATATAATGCTTTAAGTTTGAGGATATATTGTCCTAAGGTTATGGACATAATTGTTTGTGATATTGAGGATACAATGCTTTAAGGCTGAGGGCTGCTTATAGTATTTTGAATATAATGCCTTAAAGATGAGGATATAATAGCTTATGGTATTTTGGATATAATGCCTTAAAGATGAGGATATAATTGCTCATGGTATTGAGGATATAATTCCTTAACACTGAGAATATTAAATCAAGCCTTAGGGCTGACTACAGTCGGATTTAGGGTTGAATGATTGCAGTTACATCAGATCTAGATAAAACAAAATCACGTCAGAATTAAAAGTAAATGCATGTAAAATAAAGATACAAATTTATTTAGGTTAAAATTAATTTCATTTGCATTTCTATGTGCTATCTAATTAATATCATAAAAATATCTCTACAAATCTAAATGTTTTATTAAATCGCCTAATATATATTAATATCTGGATTGTTTTCATAGTTTATCACGAACAATTCACTCTCAACAGATATCAGTTACTTGGTAACATTGTAAATTGTAACAACAAATCGGGTACCTTTGGTATGTCAAGAAATATTTATTCCGAACCGGAATCAAACACGGAACTTTTGGTCTCTTTGTCATACTTAACAACACTATCACAGTTCAAATAATCCATATTATTCAATTGCCTTTTGATCATCAAATGTGGGGTCTTCCTAACACGTCTCTCTTTAACGAAGTTAGGTACCATCTGCTTCCCTTCCATCAAATACTCCACAATTATCCTTTCATAGAATAAGGCTATTGCAAAATTGAAAGAAGCCAATGCAAGTACGATATAGGACAATAGCCTGTCTTTAGGCATCCTTAGTTCTAGAAAACGCGACAACCACTCCGGAGGAGCAACTGTTATATATGTAGATATACCAGTCATTATAATGACACTGATCATCAAATGTTTGTTCGTTACCACCGACCTCCTATAAGGAGAGCCATGGCTAAAAACAATCGCCATTATTATATACTGAAACATCGAGACAGTGTATATAGCGTAATTCTCCCAACATTCATTAGCTTCCTCCCCTTCGTAAGTATGGCGAACGTACCAAGGAAAATAACTCAAAGCTAAATAAGCCAAATACTGTACAGCGGCAATCAAAATCATCTGTCCTGTTAAAGAAGCGAGAGGAACCAAGCCTAAAAGGGAAGTTAATGGGGGTATTTTGCAAAGCTTCCCAGTGTGGGCCTCGGTCATACCGAAGAAGAAGGCAAAGTTGACTATTAGAGCTACATCTATGTAGAGGAATTGGAAGTCTGTGAGATTTGCGTCGAAGAAGTATAAAAGGGCGACGGACCAGAACTCTGTGAGGGAGTACGCTATCATGAATTTGAAGACCCCAAAGCTGGTGGTAAGGGCTGCCCTACCCTCCCTCAATACCCTGGCTACACAAACAATATCTGGTTGTGTTGATGTGAATGGTGCCGCCACACTGCTTTCCAGTTCTGATAGAGATATTCCAGTATGTGCTGCTCGAAGTGCCCCACAGTCGTTCGCCCCATCACCACACATACCTAGATATTGAAGCTTACATTAATTGTGTCTATACAAATACACACCTACAACAAAATTTCACATCAACAAAATCCACACAAAAAAGTACACATGTAAAACTTTAGCAAACTAGAAAAAGGCAAATAGATTAGGAACTTATTGAATTACATAAAAATAAAAATGCCACGTATTTTTAATCAATACTAGACATTATTGATTAAATTTTGTTTTAGAATTTCAAATTTAGAAAATCTGTAAAATACTTTTATTGTATATTTTATACACATGGGCCATTTAAAATGCCACGTGTTATTTGTAAATATTAAAATTACCTAATCTTCAAATTAATTTGCATAAAAAACGCTGCACATCTCAGTGACGTCTATTACGCGTTTCATCCGTAAAAATGTTACCTAAAGAGATTTCACTTCAAAATCAAATCAAAATCTACGTGGTTCAGCAACCTTTTCTCGTAGAAGCGCCAGAAGTACTCTTATTATAAGGATATTGGAGCGGGCTATATTTTATCCAATAAACATATTTTTTTATATATATAACATATATATCATGACTCTTATTTGCAGACCTGCGAGCCGCATGCGGTTTTGTTTTATTCTTACTTTAGAGAATGGACTTATTCAGTGTCGTCGTTTATTAGATCAGGTGTAGGCAACCAGTGGCCCGTAAGCTGCTACGGTGCAAACCGCAAGCACACAAATACAAATAACGACAGTAAGAATGCAAAAATAAGTTTTATCTTCTATAAGAAAAGATTGACGACCAAGCCAACGTCAAAAAAGGCCGCAAACAAGCTACAGTCGAATGCAAACTGCTCAATTATATACGATAACAGACACCTTAGTCCTTGTTCTAAAAGTACTAAATTTCTTTCTTTAACCTTATTTTGTAAGACCCATTACGTTTTTTTTTCTTATAAATACGTACCAACATAGTATCCCAGCGCTTGGTAGTCGAGCACAAGTTGTTGTTTTTGATCGGGCGACATGCGTGCGAACACTGCACCCCGCTCTATAACACGCCCCACCGCACTTGGGTACTGCTCGCGAAGTGTCTAGGAAAGATAAGTACCAACTTATTTAAGTTCCACTGCTGGGCACAGGCCCTGTCTCCTCTAAGAGAGGAACTCGTAGAAGAAACGGTTTTTAGAACATTGGCGAGCATAGTAAATAAGTGTATACGCTAATACAAGTGAAATCTATTCCTTCACTCCCATAGACACTAGGCCAATGAGTCCTTGAATTGCCTCATTGGCTTAGTGTCTAAGTATATGAGAAATAGTATATGAAATCAGTATCTAAGTGGAAAATTAAAATGCCACATGTTATTTAGAATTGAAGAAAACGCACGCTTGACGTTTTTAGTAAGCTGGCGAATGCGTGACGTGAGCGTTATAAAAAGAGTGATCGAGCGAGGCGAACATAATAAGATTAAATATTTGACGTTTTTAATTTTGGGAATCATATTTTAAAAAGTAAAATTTTCATTTCAATTGGAAACGTAGATTTTTTTCTAATATTTGTTTTTTTTTTACTTTAATTATAGGCTAATAATTCTTGGATCGAATGCAATGTTTGCAATTGTTTAAAAGTTAATTTAAAAAAAAGTGTGTTAAAGATTGAGGATTACCTTCCATGTGTCCCCTGTCATAACTATCTTATAGCGGGGTTCTTGAGAAGCGGTTTCTGGGTCCCTGGGGTCCACGTTGATGGACCACGAACCCCTTCCGCTGTCAATACTGCGCCATTCCCGCTCGAAAGATACTCGTCCGCCTATACCTACCTACAAAAATTGAAAATACCCTAGAATCTGATGCTAAATAGTGATACAGTCTAAGATAATAACGAGCAAAAAGGTTATTGAAATTTTTTATTTTGATCATTCCATTCACGAAATAATAAAACGTGCTCAAAAGGATCTCAATATGCTTAACGAATGGTTTTTATATAATCTTCTTAAAATAAATAAAACAAAAACAATTCATATATGATTTTTAGGGCAAAAAATATCAAACATCGCGCCCCTTCAAATTAATAACACAATATTACGAAAATCCAAAAAATAAAAATATTTAGGACTACTATTAGACGATAAACTTATATGGGATCAGCATATTGACCAACTGAACTCTAAACTAACATCATTAACAGGAGCATTCAAAAGAGTGTCAAATTGCATACATCAGATCAAATCAACTTTGTATAATACTTAGGCAAAACCACATTTAGACTATCTAATAGAAATCTGGGGGACTGCAGCTAAAGCCCACTTATATAAATTACAAATAATTGAAAACAAACCACTTAAAGCTTTATTTAATTTCAACTACTTAACACCTACTAAAATTTTATATAAAAAAAAACAAACATTTTAAACATAAGCCATAAAAAAATTATAACTATGGTTTATAGTTTAAGACATTTATTTCCATGAAGAATATATATTCGCTTACATGGAAACTTATATAATATAATATTCACTTACAGGCTAATACCTAATAAAAATTTCTGCACTTTCGCTGATACATTTCTGTAAACACTTATCTTATTACTATTTAAAAAAAAGAACAATAATTTTTTTGAGGTTAGCAAATACACAAAAAATACACAAGTTATTAATATTCAGTAAAACAAAATAAACAAATACAAGGTCACTAGTGTAAAATATTGATGTTGCGTAACTGGATGTGACAAATAATAATTAGTTGAGTTTTTAGTAAAAGCTATTTATTTAATAGGTAAAATTTTAATTTTTTTTTAATTTATTATACTTTTGGTTTCCTTAATAGCAATGGGTAGTTTATTATATATTTGAGCACTTTCAAATGTAATATTTTTCTTGCCATAATTGGTTCTCGATTGCCGTAGAGTTATATTGTTTGAACTTTTTAAACGTTTTAAAGACGGATTTGTATTTCTAGTCGTGAGGCTAAAATATAACATTTACATATAGGACATGCCTACATAATTTGAGAAACAGAAACAAACTAAATGTCTGGCAGGCACGCACAAAGAATTATAGCCAAAGAAATATACTACTTGAGGGAGCAAATTTACACAATAACCTACCAGAAGCACTGAAACGGAACAACGATATAAACAAGTTTAAAAAAGACCTATATTAGAAATAAGTTTCCATGACGTATTACTTAACTTTCCTTTTTTGTTGTTTTATGCTACTATGTATATATTAAGAACATCGATGTACATGCGTCTACTGTATTGTTTTAAAAAAATCTCATTTTAAGAGAATTTGTAAAATTATAATGAGAAAAAAATTCTTTAGCCACAAATAATGTCAACACAGCACCATACTGAAGGCAATTTTACACGTCTAAGACTAGGCAGATAAAATGGAATAAACAGTCCAGACCAGTTCAGATCTAGACAAGTTAGATAATACAATATCATATATTTAGCCTGTCGAATATCGAAGCCAGCATCTCTGTCTAGTGTCAGTAAAATTTCTTAAGACCTAACAAAATACCAAGTTTTTAATATAGAAGAGATCAATAGGAGTGTAAGAAGTCAATAGGAATGAGGAAGACATAGAAAGTGATGAAAAACAACTCACCCCTTGGGTTGTACTCTCGCAGTAGAGATGAGGCAAACCCGAACCGTATTCTACATTCATATGGACCACTCTCTCTCCGCTCATGAGAATACCGCACTCTTTAGCAACACTCACAGCCGTGTGTATATTATCACCTGCGTTAAGTAACAAAAAAAAACTTAATAGCAGAAATCCATGTGTTTAAAAACTAACTACTACCGTGGTTTAATAGATTTCAAAAGGAGGACTGAAATAATTACACTTACTATTAAATAAAATCTGTGTGTTTAAAACTATACGACAAAAGAAGTTTTCAACTCTTCATAAAGCTCTATTCACAAAGTACAATATATTCTCCGTCTCATTCAATACCCATAAAACAAAATGCAAATCGCATTCAAAATAGTTTTCATATTAAAGAATTGATAACCTAATACAAAAACAATGATAATAATCATCAAATCTCACCAGTGATCATGACGACGTGGATATTGGCCTCTTTCAACTCTCTAATGATGCCAGTTGTAGCCGCCTTTAGACGATTCTCCATTATAACCAAACCAAGAAACTCTAACTCACATTCCACCTAAAAACAACCTTTATTTTTTTATTATCATGTGATATATGTATGTACATAGTTGATGCATACACTCGCATAGTTCACCCTCTTCATCCATGAATAAGGCACCTGGAGTTCAACTTTCGCAGTTGCCCCAGTGTCTCCGATGAGTCCGACTGAGGATTCTCTGAGGTGGGAGATGGTGGGCAAACACGTGCCGCCTAGTACCCCGCCTCCTTCTGCAGTGAAGGGGAGCATCTAATGCATTCTCTCTCTCTCTCTCTCTCACACGTGGGTCTCCTTAAGCACGACTACGGACTCGTATTAAAAGGCCTCTCCCGCCCATAACCTCTCAATGGATAGCATCACATCTTTAATGATCCCCATCAAGACGACATACACATAAACTCGCACAGAAAAACACATAGACCCCCACTCAAACACGCTTACAACTACGCAAGTAAACACAAACACGTGTCCACACATACGCACACACGCTCTCTCTTTTAAAGCATATAGCTATTAGAACAAAACATGATGCTAACAAAATCAATAACTTATTTTTGAAATACTGTGTTACAGAATTAGGATTATACACTTGACTCTTTATACATATCGGGCTTCGATGTATGAACACTAATGTAGAAATGTAAATTAATGGTGGAAATCGTCTTATGTTTGATTTCTGTGGATATATTTTAGAAAGGATTTTTTTATATTTCAATATGTGTGTGTATATTACCTCCTCCCGTTTCATCTTTTGCAGTTGTTTGAATGTAGCTTCCATTATTCGAGAAGACATTGCGATCACTCTGTATCCCTTCTCGGCGTATGAACTTAGGACCTCGTTTAAATTTGCGGGTACTACGAAAAAAATTAAAATCTCTATTCAAGTAGGCTCAGCAAGCTCTTTTAAATGATCTAATCTCTGCTCTGCTTACTTTGTAAGAAGAGTACGGAAAGCGATTAAACATTGTCTTACCTGTATCCGGCCTGCAAAGTGTACGCAACATTTCCGGCGCACCCTTGCAGTATACTCGTATAACGTCTTCTCCGAGGAGTCGAACCGCCACCGATGAGCGTTGCAGCGTCGATACAAATTGGTACTGTGCCACTATACCCACTTCTAAGGGCATCTATAAAAAGTACACGCATCGCTGATAAGGTAGCGTAACGAAGCTGAATTGGTAACAGGTAATTTAGAAGCTTGAGCACAGCTTCTTCGTGACGTAAATATAATAGAGGACCTGAGATACCTCCTTGTGCTATACTAACGTTTATTTAAATAACATCGGAATAGGCATATATTATATAATAAATGCCTTATATAATAAGTAAATAACAAATGGCTATATAAAATGTTATACTCTTGGGAAAGCACATTTCTATTAAAATATACAAAGTACAATACAAAAACAGAAAAGAAAATGTATGGAAAATAACATTCAATAGTTACATGCAAATCATCAACGTTGATGTTAGCGGCACCTTTCGGTTTTACGGCAGTCGGCGTTAACATTTCGTAATGAGCACTCTCGGGTACTTCGGGTTCCTCAAGCTTCCAACCCGTCGATTCAAACATCTGGAATAAAAATTATATAAATATAACCTATTAACTTCCTACTGCGGGATATTAAGCTTCGTCCCTGACAGAAATTTGCAGGCTTAAATAGAACAGAACAGTTTAAAGTGCATTCTATGATAGGACATTGTAATGTTTTGGAATAGGTTAATAGAACGGTGAAGAGGGTCATAAAAGCATAAAAGTTAGTTAAAATCTAAACATAATGTCGTCTTTACAGACTTTCATTATAGGAATACCGAGCATTCCACTACAGGAGAAAGCCTTTTGTTAAGGCGCAGTTTAAAGACTAAACTGGATGCAATTAGGCATGATAGGGATACTCGAGTAAGAAATGCACAATTGCGACAAAAAGAGAGTCCTATGGGGGTAGAGCGAGCATTAGCCCCAGGTGAGGAAATTTGTTTAAGGTAGCACTCGGGCCAGCAAAAGTGGATTCCAGGCCGGGGGTCCAGTAAATAAGGTGCGACAGATTGTCGGGTGGTTGATGAATTCAGCAAGGAGTCACATCGACATATTGACCAATCAAGTCGAAGGCATAATGTTACTCTTGGGAGTTCTCTGGAATCACAAGAGAATAACGCAGGGAATTGTAAGGTTGTCACAAGTCGCGGTGAGAACGGATTGCCTCAAGTGATTTCCGTAGCAGAGCAGTGTTCTCCTGAGGCAACCGAAAAACCCAATATAATAGAGGATAAATTCAGTTCGTCACTGGCTCCGTCGTCCTCCAGGGAGAAGACGCCCATTTTGGAACCGATCCGGTCCTTACCTTTTCGTAGACATGAGCAAAGTGAGAAAATGTTTATGTATTTCACACTCTTCCATTGCGAATGAAATAAGATTTTTCTCTGCCATAACTACTCCTATACCAAAACATGTTTAGTAGAGATCGTAATCAAACGATAAGACCGCCTTTTATACTAATTACACCCCACCCACCAGTGGTGTAGGTTTACCAAAGGATATCTGGTAGAGAGAGACATGCAAATAGTAAGTATTAGATATGAAATAAAGAAATAAAATTAAATATCATTTATTGATCAATTTACATGGTATCTTAAAATATAGTTACTGTAAGCTATATCCTGATACTATTAATTTTAAAATAAAATAAATTATTAAGCGTGTATGGGTTAAATCTGAATATTTGTTGAAATGTGTAAGTTCTATAAATTCTTTTACATTTTACGATAAGTTTTTTAGTCCCTTCATAAGTTAAATTTAGTGACGCCGCATATTCGTCAAACTTAGTTAAATAGTTAATAGACATAGAATAATATACCTTCAAATCCAATGGATCACCAGCCAGTTCACCGTTGAGTAATGTCAAACTATGACAACATGCCATTCCGATCTTCAGGTCATGGAGGTCGTTCATCTGACGTGGATCCCTTTGAGGACGACCCAAGAGTGGAGGGGCGGATGCTGTACTCACGCCTACTACTCCCCACATATCTAGGCCATCTTCCGTAAGAGTACCTGTCTGAAGAATATAAGATATTGTTACTTTTAATTTGATATAAAGATGAAATCGACTTAGATATTCTGTTACATTTTTGATATCTAATAGCTGGAGTTTGATCTTTATTGATTGTTGTTGTTACGAAATCTCAAAGAGACATATCTAGCTTTCAATAAATGTTATATCGATCACAAATTAAAAGAATCTGATAGAATCACAAAGTATTACAGAAATCAAAAATAAAAGAATGAGAAAACATACAAATGTAAATTCGCTTGAGGCAAAGGCTCATAGATATATATGCAAACAGTATAATATACGAGTACATAAAACATCGATTTCTTACCTTGTCAAAACATATGCAATCCAGAGATCCACTAACATTCACTGCTCGAGTATTAAGACAAGATATTCTAGCCCGTTTTAATCTCGACACTGCATATAGTTTCCCAACAGTCATAGCTGCAGGCAAAGCCGGCGGCACAACTATAGTTATTATATCCAAAGCTTTAAGTATTATGTCACGAACTGTTAGTGCTCTATAGGTCTGAAAATAAAGACAAACATAAGTCGCCTAATATTATGGTCCTTTGAGCCAGAGAAATGAAAATAATAAGTCATTTCTGTATACATAATAAACTTACCTTTAAGGCAACAGTATATCCTAGACCCACAATTGCAATGCAAGCCAGAATAAATATAAATTTGTACGAATCCCGATCAAATTTGAAATCAGCGGGTACTGGATACAAAATGCTACGAACTAGTTCACCTTTGCTCGTATTGTATCCTGTACGGAGCACAACTGCCCTAAAATAATAATAATATTTGACTATAAACGTTATAAGACTAGCTTTTTATTTGTTTTTTGGTATTATAACATAAATTGCTTAAAGTACATTGATAAGGGGAACACAAAAAAAATGACAAGTTCAAAGTTTCTTTTACGATAAAATCAGTTTAAGAACAATGAAATAATTTTATAAAATGTAAAAGCTAAATTAAACTTGGTAACTTACTTAACTGGTTCGTTGCTATAGTAACGTGTTTGTATGACTTTAGTGCCGCAAAATAACACGCTAGAGCTGTGCTCTTTCAGATTGAACTCTTTGTCCACTCGTTGCAAAGCCGTTTTTGTTACAGGAACTGATTCACCTGAATTAATATTATCTGCCTTTAAAAATTCGTTTCAAAGTAAAACGTACTGGTTTTACTTTACAGTAAGATCATTTGAGTTGTTCTTTGTCTTTTCGTTATCTTTGTCCATAAAAATTTAAAAGGTTAATTTACTCCACTATCTAATTAAATTTGTATCTTATGCTTACAAAATTAACTATGTTATAGTTTTTGTGTCAAAATCTAGATTATTGCTACGCGACAAAATATTAAAGTACATTTTTAAAAATTTGTTTAAAAATATTTCAATAACAATATATTCTAAAGACAAAATTAGAAAATAACAACCAAAAAGGCTTTTACAATTACAAACATCACAAGAAATTTATTATGTAGTGTACACAATAAGACTGGATTTTTTATAGATATAAATACTCACCAGTAAGCATACTCTCGTTGAGTATAGCGGAACCAGTAAGCAAAGCCGCGTCGCACAACATGGTGCAACCGTGTGGGGGTAGAACTAAAACATCTCCAGGACAAAGGGCTCGACTGTCGACTTTCCTACCACCCCATAACTCCACTGAATCGTGTGCTTCCACAGTTGCCCGAAGGCTCTCTTGATTCTACAATTATGATTACCAAATAAATTTTCTTCGATATAAAATCGATATTATTCTTTGTTAACAATAGTAAAAAAAGAGGTAAAAACGACGGTAGGTAATAGTATCATAAAAATAATTACCTTTTTAGTCTGTATTACAGAAGTGGCAACACCAAATGTTGACATAAGTACTATAGCTATGCAATAATAATAGTAGGGCTCCGCCAACCACACCGCTATGGTGAACACTTGGAACACGTAAAATGGGTTGAACACCTCCAGGAGGATAAGGGTCATGATAGATTGCACGGGAACTTTGATCTCGTTTAAACCATATATATTTAATCTAAAACAAAGGGAATCTTTGAACAACCATTTGAAGGTCTTGATGGCGCATTTAAAACGATGACAGTACATAATAACGCTGGAAAACAAACACGTAGTAACCCCGCAAATCCAAAATTTTTAATGAGAACAGAAAACCTTTTCATAAAAACAACACATCCATATTTATTGATATGTTATTTGTTTATAGACACTTTATTTATATTTAGTTGCCAAACAGATTATCCTAAAGTTTTGTTAAAACAATATTCTCAGTGTTACTACGTGTTAGCATTCCAGAGATCACATAACTGTTCTCAGTGGTAGAGCCCATTTAATAGTGGTTATTGAAAGGGTGTCCCACAGGGATCAATTCTAGGTCCTTTCCTATTTCTAATGTATACAAATGATTTATGTTAAATACATCTTTAAATACATCTTTTAAAGTAAATAGAAATAAGGAAATTATGATGTTGTAATAGAGCTAGTGATAAATCATATCTTCATAATTTTCCTTATTTCTATTAATTTAATTTTATAGGTATCTGACCTGATTTATATCAAATAATTTACTGTTAAACACAAACAAAACAAATTAATAGAGTTCACTTTATTCAATATTAAAATAGTTTGTAAAAATGTATATAAAATAGACCCGTGGATCTGTTAGATTACACTGCCTTTCTAATAGTTAATTAGGACCTAAAGCTGTAATAGGGTACGAGAATATATCATATTAATACCCTTGCGGGGTAATTTGCTTCTAATGTATATGTCGTTATAAAATTAGAAAGCACACAACTAAAATCTGGTACGTCTTTGACAACAAAGCACCATTCAGAAACCATACCAACCACCAACCATATCAGAAATTTGAATCACGAAAAATAAGACATTGTATTTTTTCTACCTGTTTACTGCATTAGAAAATTTAGAGATAAATTTTGCATTTGCATTTAATACTCACATTCGCAGTCTTCTCTCGGAACAGGGAGGTCTGGCTGCTAAAGCATGCAATTGTGCGCATGTTGCCCCCCGTTCTACACCAGCCAATCGAATCCACTGCGCCCTCACAGTGTCCCATATTAAATTCTGTTTCTTATGCCGGAAATAGCGAAACTGTTGTACGTCTGTAGATAATATTACACAATACACTATAAGCATCAAAAATCTGGTGTGTAAACGGTAGTCATACCCGAATCTTAGATTACTTATAATTAATTATAATAAAGATCAATCGTATCGGCAACATAACGCATTAGTGACGCGGCAAGTGCTAAAAATCAGTAGCAATAGGGTATTAACATGTGTTTGTATAATTTACTTATGTGTTCCTTCATGTTATCTGAATAAGTGTAATACGATTGCTATTAATAATTCGTAAACTTCAGCTAACTTTATTTCTCACCAGCAGACTTGACAGACTTCGTTCTGTCTAAAAGATTTGAAATGTGGCTGATTTCAGTTTTACCAATGATTATCGACATTAATTTACAGCAGTACTAAATATCTATAGCTCTTACATTTTGTGACTATTCAATTTGGTCGAGTTGTGACCATTCAATAGATTTTGAACTTTGTGCAGTGGCAATAAAATGCAAATTGACTCTTTGACGTTCGGAACACACCTACATTGCTTAGACAACTGTGAGTACTTGTAATTTATAAAGGTCAAATTGACTCCACATTTTAGTTAGAAAACGTTTGTATGGGAAACAGAAAAGGGCTGTTTTAAGGGATTTTCTCTGCAATTATTCGAAATTTTGTCGCCGTAAAACTATCCTTGGACTTCAACGAACATTTAAAAAAAAACAACTGGCAAAATTGTTCCAGGTGTTGTTGAGTTATGCGCTTAGCAACACATTTTGCGATTCATTTTTATATTATAGATAAAGGCAGAAAGCAAATTATCAACAGAATCAGACACAGTACGTACAAATTACAAATATTCATAATTTTAGTTTAGACCCATTTATTATTGTCATATATTACAATGAGCCATGATAATGAAAAGAGTATAAAAGATATATAAAACATCGATTGTGTAACAGATGCGAGTGATATGTCTCCTGCCTTTATACGGAGAAAATTAGCATAATGTGCTAAAAGGTGCACAAACTTTTATAAAAAGAAATAAATGGCCAGAATTTAATTACGCTACTCATTCATTATAAAATGAATCACATAACCATTGTAACTATCGAAACCTTATTAGATTATTGTTTAGTATGTGTCTATTTATAATATGTATTTAAGTAGTTTTAAGTATGTCTATATGCATTAGTGAACAGCAACTACCCTTTAATACCTATAATAACCAGATATAATCTCTTTAACCCTAAGATTGCCTGGTAGAAATCGCTACTAAACGTTAAGGTCGCCTAATTTGTATATTTATTAAGTTTGTTTCCATGTTATTTGTTTCACGTTTGTGGTATACAATAAAGAGTATTGTCTATCTAACCATCATCATAATTGAATTTTGATGGAATTATGTATTATTTTTCTCTATGCTCTAAAAACCATCTCTCCTATGAGTGAATTGATGTGTGCCCTGCAATGTGACTTTTATGTATTATTTTTAAGTATTCTTACAGGTATGGAAAAAAATATATCCTCAGGAGCGATTATGATGTAAAATCATAAATACACGCTTATTGTACATATAATTTAAATATTTTGTTTCGTTTATAATTCAAACGAGTTTTATCACATTGCAACGGAAGGACGGGGTAAAATCCACTATTACATTATAGTGAAGGATTTGACTATCAATTCAGAGATAACTAAACACATGTTACTTGTTTCAATTCAGAATCAATGCGGTTATCTAAATGCTTAATAATTTAAAAAGTAAATATAATGAACAATACATATATAACTTATTAGCAGTATCCAATAAAAATCAAATTTCATTTCACATAAATCTACTATAATAATGTGAATTTAAAGTATTTTCCAATCATAATTAGTTTAGCATTTACAGACATTTAGAACAATAAAAAGTACTGTTTTTTACCTCCTTGTAAGTGACAGACAACTTCTACTCCATTTAGCATTGAATAATGAAGCTTATTACATACATAAAAAGAAACTTTTATAGAAATATTATACTTCAGTTTTCAATAAATGGCAGTATACAGCTTTTGGCAAAAAATTATAAACTTAATTAATATTTGAAAAAGAATCTATTAACATCAAGTTATTGCTTATTTAAAATGTATATTTGAATTATAGTGCAAACATTTTATTTAAAATTTTAACAATATTTAGAGAGAGTGAACTATTGTTACAGTTATAGATGGAATCTAAAAAATCTACATTAACAAAATCAAATAGGTTAAGTTTAGATTTAAAGGTCTTTTCTTCTCAAAAGGGAAAATTCCAATACAACACAAACTTAACAGTGAAAACCCAATTTAAAAGTTGAAAGCTTTACAGTACTTTACTAGCATATCTTTGAAAGTTACAAAAACATTTTCGTAAATTATATTATCCTGTAAACTATTGTACAATAATGTTCCCCCAAAGTGTAGATTACTTAAATATGTAAAAATATAGATAGGTGATTATATAGACAAGAAAAGTATTTATTTACTGCATCCAATATTATTACTGCTGTATTCTGACCTTGTATTGTTATTGTACTACTGTCGTCTTATTGTAATTGAGTACTGAATTGTCCACACAGTCGTGAGGTATGGTTAGTCCAGATGGATCGTTATTATTCGTGATATACAAAAACCACTATATGATAGCTTGGTATAGTACTTACTTAATTTTGTACCATCGTCCAAATGTAAAGGTGTGTACAAGTCATCAGCGCTATCCAATGGACCCTTCTCTCCCCCGAACTCTTCTTCAAATCCCTCATTCAACAGACCACTGAAACGTTTATATAAAAACTAAAATTGTCTATAGATGAATTTAATTAATCTTTAAATTAATAACATATGCATAAATTCACACACATACACACGCACGCATTCATACCCGCACGAAGTATCAGCTACGATTGTTTATAAATGATTGTAAACAAGATATATCTATAATTAGCATAACATTTGTTCATGGGTTTTTCTTATGTAAAAATTGGTTAAGATGATGTAGATTTTTGATAACAAATAAATAAATAGAGAATGTGATAGATTTTTCGACTTTTATTTTATTTTTCGGACTATAGAACGAGTTTTTTGATGTGACAACTTCTCATAAATCGATGAGCGCACGCTACTCGCATGAAAGCATAACTCATTGTCACATTCCGCCTGTATTTCCTATAGAGAGGCACGATCGGCCTAAGAAATCGACTAGTGACGAATCTATCTACAATGTTTACTTATGGCGTTATCATGTAAATTTATCGTCTATAAACCGATTTTACAAACCACCAATTTTTTACATAGAAATATGGACAGAAAGTTTTGGGTGGTCTTATGATCCGAAGGCAACAGTTAACATGGTTTCAGTAAAAAAAAAATACATTTAATAAAATTCTAGTGGGTTTTATCAGTCGAAAGATACGATACATTTCAAAATGATTCTCTTATTTCATATTTAGATAAGAAAAAAAGTTTTTCCTAAATCCTACGAGAAATATAAAATATTTTAATGGTAACTGGGAAAAGTAAAATTTACGAAATTCTATTTTTAGACAAAAAATCCTTACCTGGCATCTGCAATGTGTTTGTCAATTATCTTGTGAATGTAGTGACTTTTGCATTTCTGCTGATACGTTTCCTAATAAATAAAAATATGCCATATTTTAAATTTTGAAAATGATATAATATGCAATATATAATATCACTGTACGACCAATAGACTCAAAGGATCATATAAAAATGTTGTAAAAACGGATACAAATTTCTATTCTTTTGTAGGCTTTCGTTATGTGGACTGCATAAATTGATAAAGTAATGCATCAAGTAAGGTTGAATAGTTCCTCTTAAAAAGTAAAAAGAAATGTATATCTATGAATTCAGTTTAGCTCATTATAACCTTGTTAAGGCACAAAAATTCGCTCTTTCTCTTATGTAACTTAAATGAGTCTGTATATTGAGAAGAGATCATAAACCGAATAACATTTTTTCTATGAATTAAGTATCCCAAAAGAAAAAAATTAGAGTCAGACAATAATACCGTCGTATTGACATCATAACTATTATAACACTGTAAAAAAAACTTACAATTACTAAAACTTGGTCCGCTAATTGGAAACAGCATTTAGTTGAAGTGGCGTAAAGTAGAAATCTTGGGCACCAGTGGAAGACGAGGTAAGGTATACCACAGGTAAGTGTCGATAAAATGTATACCAGCACCGTCCGCCATCTACACTTGCGATACCCGTACACTACCTGGAAAAAAAACATAAATAAAATCTATAAAGAGAGGGAATCGGAGAACGCTTATAGTACACCGCAAAAAAACGCTTAAAATATAAGAACAGAACAAAAAGGCAGCTTTATATCTTTGGGTTAGAGACCTGCTGGAAATAAAACCACATAGGGACATATTGCATTTGAAAGTGGAGTAATACACAGTTTCTGTAATTAATATATATTTCGGAGTGCTATAGTCTGTGGAACGCTAGCGCCATCTGTCTATCGTCGTGGGGCAGAGTCAATAAGTGACAATCCGGCGCACGTCTCTCCAGTTCTCGATTGCCGGCCCGCCGGTACGGTCGACTATTGAAACTGTCGCGTTCCTAGCTATAATTATTAATGAGTTTGTGTAAATTGATATCGAGAACATTAAGTGATTGAACATTATAGTGTGAGTCAATTAATAAAGTGTTTGATTGCACCAACATTACCCACCAACGCCCACAGTATGAAAATTATGGATGCCATTAATGACTATGTCGGCAGAGAACCCTACACTCTTATGCTTTTCCTCATTCTCTCTTATTCTCCGACATATATATAAAATGTAAATACAAAACTATGTATGTAGAATCGATTTTTTAAAATAGAACAAAGATAATATAGGTGGTTTTATTCATGTAGAGCGCATTTACCTGTCTCTAATCCTAACTTCGAAACAGTTATTTCACAATAGATCTCCCCGCGGTGTCGCCCGCCTAGATCCCGAACCTGCAGGATGTATGGGGAAATCCGCACTTAGTGACCATCTATCTTAGGAAAGGGTCATTTTGGTAAATTTCAGCACAATCTCGAATAATCTTAAAGAGTAGGTTTGCAGGTCTAAAACCATCTTCACATTAATGACCTTTTAATTAACTGGTTTGAGGCTTTTGTTTGATAGTATGTGAGTCTTTAATGGACCTAGGTAGTAACGTTTTCCTTTTTTATATATTGTATATATTCAAATTGAAAAAATATTTTAATGTTGAACAGCTAATTTATCTATATTGAACTTCAGGAAGTGGAGCATAAAGGAAATATGTTACAAAAACAGGTATTTTTTTTATCCTGTGCGGTTAAATTTACTCAACATTTTAAATATATGTAACAGAATTGCTCCTCTTATAAAGTCCCAAAAAATTTCTTGATAGCATATATCTATGTCTCTAACAATTATGTGATGCAGACAAAATTAAGCAAGTTTGCCAGTTTCATTTTAAAAAAAACTTAAATTTGAGAAATTTAATTAAAATGACAATAATAAAATCACTTATCCTAACACATTATTCATCTGTTCCCACAAAGCGATGAGCTCCTGGTGATTAATCATTGTAAACAATATATTGATGCCATAATATCAAATGCTAAATTGCATATGATAAGAAAATATTATTATTACACCATTTATGTCTTATTATAATTAAATAAGCAATAAATGTGTTGTATTAACCTTTCATTACAAGGTTCTGTCACAGATTTATAATAAATAATATATTGTAATGTTTCATTTCAGTTTTGTTAAAGTAATAAGGAACATTTAATAATAATAATAAGGAATAATAATATAATAATAATAATAAGGAACATTTGGTACTTAAATTATTTAATTTAAATATGTGGCTTTTATTGATGAAATTATATTCAGTATATATTTTACAGCCTCACTGGCACTATGACGCATTTATTCATACAAATTATGTTCTATGGAGACATATAATAACTGTATTACTTATAACTTAACAAATCAACAATCCCTTTTTTAATCCAACGTTCATATGACAGAATTCGATTCAGCTTTTTATCAGTTACATTTTATCTACAATATTAACTTGATACTATCATAATTCATAAACCTATTATGTATAATTTGAAATGTTACAATGCACTGATAAGAAGTAATTCATTGGACAAAACAATGATTACTCTATAGAAAAGTAATTGTGTAACTTTAGCTATGTGCAACTGTTGGTAATCTAAAAAGAAAATTGAAATATAAAGTTACAAGGCTTCCTGTGCATCCTATTTTTAGAAGAACCCATAACAAATGCAGTTCGGTGCCCCTTTTTTATTTGTCATTGTTACAGTATTGTTTGAATTTATTACATACAAGTTAGAACTAGATACATATAAGTTAGAACTAATTAGATGCATAAGATTTTTTTATTGTCTAATTAATTCTTCTAATTTATAGCCAGGATTATGATAATTAAAAAATGGTTTTGCTTTTTTAAAGATCAGCCAAAATTATATTATGTTTAAAACTAATATTAACAGGTATAGCTTTAGAAGGAGTAACTTAACTAATATACCAGTAATTAGATAATAATTGTTATAATAATATAGGCTATTACCTGTTCAAAGTCTGGATCAGTATTTATATATTGTGATAAAAAGTCTGACTGAAACTCTTGACTTTGCAATGAGCTATAATCAATTAGAGGCTGAACTTCTTCATCTGATGCCATAATTGTGAGCACTTACATACACTTTTACATTTATAGCCTTAATACAGTGTAAAATCATAACATTTTTTCACTGGAATGTTCTCTGAATAAGTGTTCAATATAAAAAATTATATTTCATAAAATGTTTACGCACATCTAGAACTCACTACTTAAATTTTTTATGTGAAAAATAATCCTCAAAACCTTTCTCAAGACTGTAAAAGACGCAGCTCTACAATGACATGTAATATAAATTTAATTAATGTACCATCCACCACTACTTTAAAAAAAGGAAATTTGAGCTTAACAAGAAAGAAATAGGACGAGTGTGACCTATTAGCACGAATTGAAAAATTGCTAGGTTATGGGAAGTAATATTAACAATAAGCAGCAATAAAAACTGGTAAAAATAAATATTTAAACTATTAGTCAGACCAATTTAGCAGGTGTTCATTAACAAAGGATAAACACAAACATTACAGAGACTTTTTTACTTCAACCTTGAGAGCTTCAAATGGAGATATTCTGTGATAAAGTTTTAATTTTAATCCAAACATAAAACAAGTTTAACTCTTGAATCGTACTAGAATTCTTTGTTAGTATATTATAAAAGACAATAATAATCATTACACTACCACATAGTGATAATCAAAGATTCGTAAAACCAGAAATTGCGAAAATAACATATTTTGTAAGTGTAAAATTAATTTTTTATTTCAAATTTAATTTTTCTCATAACAAATATAAATGTAAAGTCAAAGCAAACTAAATTACACACCACACTTTGCACAATGTACACATACTGATTACTAAATCATTGGTGCTCTACATCTACATATGTGAAAAAAATATAAACACTTGAATGACAACTGACAGTTGGCAGTTGACAGCTGATCATGACAACTGTCATACATAACCAGTATATAGGTATTATATATGGACATACATATAGATTATACCCATTTACAATACACATTGCAAAATTGAGATAAAATACTTGCAAAATATAATTTTAACCAATGGTGATGAACCTACTGCTCGTCTTATTAACGTGGTATTGGCGTAGTAAAATTTGCTATATCAGGACAATCAAAAGTAATTAAGAAGAAGAAAATTTCTCTAATATACAAAAACATCCTATAAAACATGCAATTTCATATTTCTTTTATATTTATTATAAGGTACTGGTCCCCGTTAACAATTTAAATTTAAAAGTAATGCAATGTTACAAAAATAAACACAGCAATCAGAATAAGAAAGAAAAAACAAAACTTAAATTAATATTAATAATAATAAATAGGCCAGCAAAAATTAAAACACAAAACATTAGTTATTTCCTCCAACTACGCAAATGTATAACCTATATACAAGTACAATTTAACTATAACTTTATATCGAACCTTAACATTAATACAGAAAAAATAAAAGCAATTAAAATGCGCCATCAGAAGCAAATGGCTGGGTGCCCATATGGCTGGCAGTGTTACATCTTTGGACAGCAATACTTATAAGCTGTCCGATGTACCACCCGGCCTTAGGGTCACGGGTGACATCAACTAAGTGAGATGAAATTTCTTTCAAAAAGCTTTTAGCCTCAGGACCCCACGGTCCCAATGTCTCCATGCCAAAAGGCACAAATATGTATTCTAAAGCAAGGTTTTCTCTTGGCGTTTTCAGATAAAGATGCCGCCGCTCCCGCAGATTTGGAGGTAGCGTCAATGTGAGATGGTGCAAGCGTATCAACACATGTAGCATCCCACACCAACGACCCCTTTTTTCCAAGCCGTCAACGACATACACCATCAGGTCTCTTACCATCATCACGTGCAATTACATTCGGCTCGAGAATAGCCGGCACGTTAATGGTGACAAGAGTCCTTCTGATGATGACGTTGATGCCGGCATGTCTTGGAAGACGACCAGCACTACGAAGACAAGACAGACCGTGGTGGCCGAGTTGATTCACCCACTCACCACCTTTACAACGATGGGGCTCTGTTGTTTTTATTTACATACATACATACATAGCATCACGCCTTATTCCCATAGGGGTAGGCAGAGACAACATCCTTCCACTTGCCACGATCCTTGCATATCTCCTTCGCTTCTCTCAATCTCATTAAATCTTTCATACAAGTTCGTCGGTTTAGAGTACTCTTGACCTGGCCGTTATTTAAAATGTCCTGGATTTGGTCCAGGAACGTTCGCCTCGGTCTTCCCCTTCCAACTTTCGCATTCACTCTTGACTCATAAATCCTTTTTGTCAGTCTCCTTTCATTCATTCTCTCTACATGCCCAAACCATCTAAGCATACCTTTCTCAATTTTAGTCACTACGTCTTCTTTTATACCACAACGTTCTCTTATCACACTATTTCTTACTCTGTCACTCAGTTTTAATCCACTCATGCTTCTCAACGCTCTCATCTCTACCGCATTTATTTTACTTTTGTGATTCTTCTGCCATACCCAACTTTCACTACCATACATAAGTGTTGGCACCAACACTCCAGCATGCACTGCCAGTCTAGCCCTTTGAGACACCATCTGGCTATTCATAAAAGCATGCAGAGCACCATTTACCATATTCCCTGCATTCACTCTCCTTTCGATATCACTTTCACATGTTCCATCTTTTGTAAATTTAGATCCCAAGTATACAAATTCTTTCACCTCTTCCACTTGTTCCCCATCTATCAAAATATTGCCATTCATCATAGATTCATCTCGTTCAAAAAGCATAACTTTCGTTTTGTTTACATTCACTTTCATTCCTTTCCCTTTCAAAGCTTCATTCATAATATTTAGCATCTCCTGTAGCTCGTTAGCGGATGACGCAAGTATTACTTGATCATCAGCGTAGAGTAAACATTTGATGAGTAATTCATTCATTCTTAACCCATACATACTTTCTTTTAAATCTGTCAAACATTTATCCATGAAAAGGTTGAACAGCCATGGTGACGCAACACATCCCTGTCGAACACCTCTTTCGACAGGAAACCACTCCGTGTACGCTCCGTTTATTCTGACACAGGCACTAGAACCCTCATAGAGAGACTTCAATGCTTGGATCAGACAACCGCTCACCCCATACGTAGATAACGTTGACCACAGCTCATTCCTCACCACTCGATCATAGGCCTTTTCTAAATCTACGAACGCGCAATAAACTTTTTGGTGTTTAGCCAAACATTTTTCAGTTATGCACCGTAAAGAAAAGACCTGATCCGTACATCCCATTCCTCTTCTAAATCCCGCTTGCACGTCCCATATTTTCCCATCAGTTTCATTAATCACCCTTTCAATTAATATCTTTGCATACAATTTGCCGACGACACTAAGAAGGCTGATACCGCGGTAATTTTTGCACTCCTGCTGTGACCCTTTTCCTTTATATAGAGGGACAATTACGGCCTTGCTCCAATCTCTTGGGACTTGACCTTTCTCCCAGCATATATTGAAAAGGCAGTACAGCTGAGCTACCACAATCCCGCGGCCAGCCTTCAGCATCTCGACTGACACTCTGTCATACCCAGCAGCCTTACCTGATTTCATACCTTTTATCGCTTTCATGATGTCATCCATACTAATCTCGCTATCACTTGTCTTACATTCATTGCTATCCGCAGAGGCCATATTTACCTCTGCTTCATTTCTTTCAAACAAACTTTCAAAATGATCCTTCCATCTCTTCAATATCCATTCTTCTCCTTTTATTAAACTTCCATCTAAACTTCTGATTTTACAAAGCTCCGAGGAAGTAGATCTCCCTCGGGCAAATTGTATTGATTTCCAGAAAAACTTTTTGTTTGACTGAAAATCATCAGAAAGTCTCCTATCATACATATCACTGTATTCTTCTTTTTTCTTTCTTACAGCTTCTTTCACGATTACTTTCACCCTTTTGTATTCCATTCTTGCCTTTTTTACGTCATCATTCGTTGCCTTTTGCATTCGTTGGTTCGCTTTTGTAGCCAACCAATCGGACCAAGCTTTCTTCTTTTCACACACAGCTGCTTGAACATTTTTGTCCATCCACAAATTCTTCTCTTTCTTACCTTTCCTCCTTTTAGACACGCCACATACATCAATAGCAGCACCAACCACTCCATCTTTAAATTTATTCCATAAACTTTCAATCTCATTTCCTTCGTCTTCACTCTTGAATCGCCCACTCAAATTTTTCAGATATTCTTCTCTAACATCCTCTTCTTGCAATCTCTCCACTTTTATTCGTTCAAGAATGCTCGAGGTTTCCTTCTTTCTATGGCGCCACCGATTAAAAAGACCACCGATTCGGGCAACGACCAGGTAGTGGTCAGTATCGATGTCGACCCCGCGGTATACTCGAGCATCTAGAACTTTCTTCTTCAGTTTTTCGTCCACAATTACAAAATCAATCATACTTCTAGCATTCCCTTCTTCCCTTGTATACACATGAATCCCCTTGTGCTCAAACATAGTGTTTGCCACAAAAAGACTATGTTCCACACATATTCCAAGCAAACTTCGTCCATTTTCATTCACCCGTTTGTCACCAAACATACCAAGAGTCCTTTCATATCCATCACGTTTCACACCTACCCATCCATTAAAATCTCCTAACATAATTATTCGCTCATTCGGTTCACATTCATTCAACGTATCACTCACACTTTCCCAATACTCATCTATTTCTTTTTGGGCTTTATTGGACTTTCTGGTGCCCAGATCCGTCGGAGCATAAGCACCCAAGACAAAGATCCGAGTAAGTCCAACTTTTAGCCTGATCCAGATGAGTCTAGGACTCACGTATTTCACTTCTTTCACACAATCATCCATTCTTTCGGAAAGTATGATACCAACTCCCTGACAGCCTCTCTTATCACTGCTTACACCAGACCAGTAAGCTGTGTAAGGGCTATGTTTCGTGGTATCACATCCTTTCCTCTTTGTCTCATTCACGCAGAGTACATCTATGCACCTATCATGCATCATCTGGCATACTTCATCAATCTTTTCATTCATTCCTCCTCTTACATTCAAAGTAGCAAAGCGGCTCTCGGTAGCCCGCTTTTCGCCCCCATTAGGAACGTGACGTGATGGATTGCGAATCTCATCGCCGCCATTTTTGGAATGTAATAATATCACCATTGCGTTCCCACGAGTAGCAAGGGAACATAGGTCCATTCTGGCAGAGCCCCGCATGCCAGAATAAGGCTAGCCTATTTCTGGGTTCGCCCGGTCCCAGGGCCACCGCTTGCGACTAGGCAAATGCCCCTAGCCATGAGTCCCTCGGCACGGTACACCTTGGACTGGCAGGAAGTGGGTAGGAAAATGGAATAAAAGGGGGGAACGGGTCAAAAAGATAGGAACTTTGTAAGGAAGAGAAAGGAAAATATAAGGTAGTAGGATATTACTGACTCGGAAGACTGAGAAGATTCAGTAATAGCTCGGGGAGCCGGGATCGCATACCCGTGTACCATACTATGACTATCGGACAAATAGATAAAGATGTGTACCCCCTGAAAATTTTATTTATTATTAGTTTTTATTTATTATAAATAAATTTAAAATTAGAATTACAAACGAAATGAATAGAATTAAAAACAATATAATAAAATAGTGTATATATCTAAGGGTGTAAGGCTATAATTTTAATGCTTTTAACAATAACATATATAATGACAAAAACTATTATCGCTCAAATGAAATGGACGCATTAAACGCGACAACCTTGCATAAAATGTCAGTGTTAGTATTAGTCAATTTAATAAGAAAAAGACAGTTACATTACATGGTTCCGAGGTAAAAATTAATTACATTATGTAACGTCGTCTTAAATGATGATAAAATAACAAATATCTTTTAAATTAGACCACGTAGGTATTATTAATTTTATTTTATTTTATTTTAGAATCCTATTTTATTTAATCAATTCGAAGACATAATTGAATTAACTTACCATTTGTGTGTCATCAAACGTAATATGTTGCTCCACGCTCAAAGTCATTGTATTAAATTTAAATTAATCTGAAACAATATTTAATATTATATACTGAAAATATGTATGTATCCTATAGAATGTCCTAACCAGCATCACATTCGTAAAAGAAAGTATTTCGTAGTGAGTTATATTACTTTTCTCATTTAGTAGCATTGTATTTATGGAATATGAGCTTAATAAAAGTATAATCTGTAATTACTTATTAATAATATACTCTGTAAATTAGAAGTATTCTGTGAAATAGTCTACTAGTCTATGGTAAAACGTAAATTATAGTTTGCTCTGTGAAATCTGTGCCATAGACAATTTTATACCTATATACTGGCTTGTCTGTCTATATGCATAACTTGACGCTTCGTTCAGTGATAAATTTACATTACATTGATCTTTAGAAAACACAAAATTTTGTCCAATTAAATCTCTTGTATGTGTTGCATTCTTTTGATTACATATTAAAAAGGAAGACAAGCGCTACCTTATTAAGGTAAACATTGATTGATGTATTCTAACGCAAGTTCATATAAGAAAAAAGTAAAAAGATAACCTCAAATTTCTTTTTTGATTCTTTTAACGCAATTACAGAGTAAAACACAATTAATTTCGAAATCTTAAAGACTAATTATTACGTCCGAGTTAAAAAGTCTGTTCTATATACCGAGTTAATAATATTAGTAGTTTGAAGCTTATTGTTTTACATCGGTTATCAATTGTAACAACATTCTGCTGTTTAACATAATATCACAAGACTGTGAGAAAATTATAGTTGGTCACACGTTAATTATGCAATGTTATGTTTCGTTTCAGTAAATTAATCATGATAATCCCGGTGCGCTGTTTCACCTGTGGCAAAGTGATTGGCAATAAGTGGGAAGCATATTTAGGCCTTTTACAAGCAGAATACACCGAAGGGTAAGATTAAAATTCTGAAAAAAATTATATTAGTGACAGGTTAGTGCTTGACTGTGATCACGCGTGATGGTTGATACAGTTTAAGATGGAAATGTGCCAATCTATGAAGAGGTAATTCATCTCATGTGGCTTCTACACAGCATCATGCAAGAATACAAATCTCTTTGTACATTTTAGCTGGTAGGGTGGTAACGAGCTGTGGCTATAGCCTCCCACCAGTCCATAGTCAGGCAAATTAGAAAACGCAATCTTTTAAAATTCGACCTACTAGGGATAGATCAAGAGGCTTCTTCTAGTGAAGCAAGTCCTAACACTGAGTGCTTGTCTTATGTGGGAGCCATATTATCTTGTAATCCATATTCAGTTTCCTTGTACTTCAACATTAATAGTTGAACCTTTTGTAGGTGTATATCCATAAAGATATTTATATTTTTATAAAAAAATCTAATCTAAAGTATACTACCATGTTGGTCCTGTACCTGATCTCTCTTTGGAAAAATATAGAGAGCACTGTGCCTGCCAATCTTTAGTAGAAGAGAGTGGTGGGTTATAAATAACCTCTCTCCTATGAGTTAGGCGGCCTGCATCTAGCTGTGGGACATTAATAGGCCACTTACCTTTTTAATCTTTATTTATATTAATACTTTTATCTATTCACTACTTTAGAGTGTAAGCTAACATGAAAGAAATTAAATTTAAAATGTTTCATATACAAGATTCATTTTCTGAGCATAGTCACATTTTTCTTATTTAACTATGCGAGTTTTTAAGAATGACACTCAATGTTAATATAAAATCAAAATATTCTTTTTTCAAGTAAGCTCAAAAAACATTTTTGAATCGTCAGTAGTATGTCCATTGGTAACTAATCTACCACCAGTTAGGAAAGTTGAATCTGCTGAGAAGAAACTGACAAGTAACTCAACAGTTACTCTTTTAAATATAGTCTTGTATGTTACAATGTGCAATATATTGCTTCTGTGTGCAACTGGAATCAAGGACATACATTTCTATCTCTTAAATAATCTTTAACATTATCTGCCTTTTGTAGACATCAGGTGCAGAACTAACAGCTTAACATGCTCTCTGTGGCACGGTGGTGGCTCACACTGCCGACTTATCAACTTCAGGCAAATATTGAGGAAATCTTATTAGAAAACTATATATTGATTTTTGAATTGGCCTGACTCGGGACTCGAACCCAGAACCGTCATGTCTGTAGTTGAACATGCTAACCCCTAAACCAAAGAGGCAGTTTAGTGTATAAGTGAATATTATCACAAATATATAAATGTTATTCAATATATATTGTGACGGTACTGTGAAAATTGATATTTCTTTGAATTTTTCTCTTAAGGGACATCCTTGACATCATTTGATCCCAATTGATATATGGCATGTATTGCTCTTTTTTGCAAAATGAAGATAGTTTCAATGTCTGCTGCTTTACCCCATATATTGTATAATAATGCCATGCTATGAAAATAATGCCCCATAATGCTATGCAAATAAGCAAAATACACCAGTTTGGCAGTTTCAACATCAGTGTATTGTCTAACTTTCTTTCAGCAAATTTCTAAGAGCAAATTCAGCAGAACTAAGTTTACTCATCAGAGTCTTAATATGGGCACCCCACTATAGAGTTTTGGAATGTTAATTCATTACTGAAATTTGTTTTGCATAAAATGGTAATGCACCATTTACATATAAAATGTTTATATATTTTTTTCTTTGTTAAAGTAGTTTGTGCTAGATGTTATAGGAATGGACATGTTTTTATTATACTCATTTATTGTTTCAGTGACGCACTTGATGCACTTGGTTTGAAGCGATACTGTTGTCGTCGAATGTTGTTAGGTCATGTAGATTTAATTGAAAAACTTCTCAATTACGCTCCATTGGAAAAATAATTTATTGACATTCCCTTTCTATATATATGGAATAATAAAACTATAGGATTAAAAATTTATGTTAAGCTTTAAATATATATAATATTAGAAACTGTAATGTGAATGTGTTTTATTTTCTGTATATTTAGATGTAGCTGCTGCTTTAAGTTGTGTTTATGTAAGTATAATCTGTATATGTATTTCATTGGTTGTTCCTATTTCAAAGCTCTGTCACCCATATAATCCTTGATCCTGTCATAATATTTGGAATCTGTATCAAATTACAGGTATTAGATGCACTTATATATTATAAAGCTATTAATATTGTTGCTCAGTATATAAAAACTTCGTACCACCTCAGAATAAATAAATAAAAAGCTGCCTGATAATTGATACAGAATGTTTCAATTTTAAGAAAAAATGTGCTTAAAATTTAACCAAAAGTAAAAATATTTGTAATCAGAAAAACGCTACCTTAAGGCCCAAATTTTGAAATCCGTAAAATACCATCAATTAACTATATATGTAGTTACGATCAGAAATTGTTGATTGTCAATATAAAAAAAGCATTCTTTTAAATCAAATTTGATTCCTGAACGACAATATCAAATGTTTGACAGATAGGAATAGTTTCTAAGGAAAAGCGTTTTTTTTTTCAAATTTACTCTTATTCTTTTAAATCTAATTTGAATAATGAATGATAACATCGAATGTTTGACAGACAGGAATAGTTTCTAGGGACAAGCGTTTTTTTCATATTTACTCAAATTCTTGTAAGTCCAATTTGATTTTTGAAGGACAATATCAAATGTTTGACAGATAGGAATAGTTTCTAAGGAAAAGCGTTTTTTTTTCATATTTACTCGCATTCTTTTAAGTCTAATTTGATTTCTGAGCGACAATATTAAATGTTTGCCAGATATGAATAGTTTCTGAGGATAAGCGTTTTTTTTTCATATTTACTTTTTAAACTTTCCCTGGACTTCCATTAGATAATTATATATATATATGTGTTTCACTTATATTGCTTATTACTACATCTTACACTTGAAATCAGCTTTCTTATACTTGAAATTTAAAAGTAGTTCAATAACAGTTTACCCACATACTTGATGCGAATTATAAACGAAGATAAACACTATCTAATCTAGTATTGCTTATAGTTTCAAATTCGACGTAAAAGGAATATCAATTTATTGCAAAATTACTCTGGATTCCATATTAAAATACAAAATTGTAAGAGTGATGATAATATTACAGAGCCACTTATAATCTTATGCTACGACAAGCCTTTCTCCAGAGCACGCAGCCGTTATGTCCTCGCCCTTTAATTCACTGATATCTTGTAAGATATAATACTGTAAAAGGAAGTTTTGGTCTACATGAAATACAACGCATGAAATGTACTGTACTCAATTAGGTATTGAATAGTACGGTATTGTATATAACAGTTTGGTTAAATATCACATATTTTTTGTAATAAGTATTAGTGTGATTATTAGATGGAAACGGTTACTGTAGGTTATCCTCTACAGATAATATAACATCGCTGTTTTTCATGATATACATCTCATTCTCACATTCATTTGATTTTGTTAGGTTTAGCTGTTGCAATTTAAACGTTTAAAAAAGTTAAAAGTGCGTGCGTACAAAGTACACATGTCAGAAGTAATTCTCTGGCAAACAAATTTTTGAAAATGGAAAAAAATGCAAAATTTGTTATCAAAATATTAAAAGTGTCGAAAATTAAAACAAATAATTTATTGAAATCTCAAATGAAGAATTGTAAATTAAAACGCCACGTTATTTGTAAATATTAAAACTACCTAACCTTTAAACGAATTAGCATAAAAAACGCTGCAAATCTTCGTAACGCTAGTCACGCGTTTCATCTGTGTTTGAAGTTTCACTTCAAATTTTATTAACTGTATAATAAACTATTGTTTTTTAGGCCTTTTTGTACTCTAATATGTATCTATTATACATACAAACCTTCCTCTTGAATCACCCTATTTACTGCTGAAAACTGCATTTAAATCCGTTAGGTATTTTAAAAGATTTATGGTCAGACAATAGAAGTCTTTCTATACTGTGTAAAGATATTAAATGACTGGCAATCACATTTTTATAAATTTTCAAATATTTATACAGAAAGTACTCCAGAATGTATTATATCTATACGTCGTTTTTCATAGATTTTAGATATTTTTAGACGTGGAACATGGAAGTTATTATCAGTAGCTGTCTATTCGAGTGGAGGGATTTCCCTTTTCGACAGAAGTAATCATCTGTCAAATTCAAGGTAGCTTTTACATATCTAGATCTAGATAGATCGAATTTTCTGACGTACATAACTCTGACGTACTATTATTTATTAGGGAAAGAGAAATTACATTTTTTAATGTGTCTGAGAATGGACTGGTAAGGAGGCTAATTACCACCATACCAGCAAAGACGTACCGCCAAGCAAGAGATTGTGTTCCGGTAGAGTGCTGTGTACAAACCGTAAAAGGTAACTTGCCTTTTACCAAATTAGCGCGCTTCCATCTAAGACTGTATCATCACTTACCATCATAAGATGTGATCACAATCAAATGCTAACCTGTAAGCATTATAAAATACTCCGTTAGTAGAGGTCCTGGGTTTGATACCTGGTGGGGCAAAATTAGGAATAGCTTTTTCTTTTTTTGTCAAAGACTGGACTGGTAATAGGCTTCAGTTGCTTGTTACCACACTTCCAGCAGAGATTTATTTTTGTTTTTTTCTATTGTCTGGTGTTATCTCTACGCGTATTTTGTTACGGCAGTTACCAAAAAGCAAAATAGATAATGCATATTATGACTTAGAAAGAAAGAAATGCTTATATTTCTGATTGCCTGAGATGAGACAAAACTATCGTATCAAATATAGTTGCTGAGAGTTATTTTGAAGACCTGGGGATAAAATATTACTAGATGACTGACCATGCTATGCCTATAACTATATGTGGTTATTGCACAAATTTCTTAAAACCAATATTTGTGAAAGACTTTAACTAAACAGTTATATCTCGTATTGTACTCTAAAGTGTACGCCTTCCAATGTTTTACTGAATATTATAAAATACAGCAAAATAATAGTAAATTTCTCGCTAGATAATTGCTAAGATCCTTGATCTAAGAATTTGATTGAAATTATATTTTTTTTAATATGCCAAGAACATTCTTATACACAAAGCACGTTATTTAAAACATAAAACTGTTTAGGCTTGATGTCATTTGCATATAGAAGCTTAATGTATCACGATTTAAAAGAGATATTGAATTTCTTGCGGGTATAATCCAACTTTCCAAACCTGTAGTAGATTTTTAACTAATCGATAGAAATCACTATTCAAAAGAGCTTTTTGTGCCTATTTGATTAAGAATATTTTGATTTGTATTTAAATATACCTTAGTATTTTTAGAAATGATGTCATATTAAAAACACAGAGATAAGATGGTAAGCAACAAATAAGGGGTCAGGATTAACAAGTTGTATTTACAGGCTATATAACCTCGATAATTTTATAGCAGATTGCAAAATGATGTCGCTGAATAACTTGATTCATAAACGTGAGGTCATTGGTCGCGAGTCTCTCCACTAAGTTATAATCCTTCGCTTAAGATTTTTTTTTAGAAAGTTGTTAAGTAGTAAGATTTATTATTCTTTTATATATTACTAACAGCGCGCCGCGGTTTCACCAGCGTAGATACTGATCTCGTGCCAGTGGAGAATCTACTAAATACTAAGTACTAAATACAAAAATAATTCAATAGTCCATCTTGGACTATTGAGTTATTTTTGTTAACATAAAAGTTTTATTTCACTTAGTTTTTAATTACTTCCTTTTAGATTATCAGATACACACTTACATTCATAATCTAATCAATATACAGATTTATTTACAACGAATATATAACTAATACATTTTTAAATTCGTAACATTATTTACGTGGAATATCCGACATTAGTAAATTTAAAAAGAGTCTACAGGTATTGAAAACATTTTTGAAATCGGTCCAGTAGTTTTTGTGTGAAAATGTTTTCAAATACAAAAACATCACAATATTATAAATTTCCTCTATAAAGAGGATATTCATAAAAATATTACCTTAGATAAAATCATATTGTTGATTCCACAATATAAAAACGGTTAGACCTTAAGTCTGTGACTTTTTCAATGTTTATTTCTGAATGCCTTGCATTTTACTGCATATATTTTTTGCATATGCCGTAAAATCCTTGAAAAAATTTTATGAAACCTTTTTCCTTATAATCGCGTGATTTATAAGGCAATCAAATGCTTACTATAGTATCAATAATTCAATGCGAAAGAGTTTAATTAATATCATTTCACCTTTTGGAATTAATTGTTATCTATATAAGAATCACAATAGTTGTTATCGAACTCCTCGGAAACTGCTTGATCGATATTTATGAAATTCTTTGTGTATATTTGGTAGAAGGAATATATCTTAAAAATATTTTTCGCCCTCTAACCACCAACCCTTATATTTACTCGTGAGTCGAAATTGCGTGTATCTTTTTTAGGCATATAATTACCTTAGAAAGGTACAGTCAATATTGCTATTTCGGACATTAGTGACTCGCAAATACAGTAAAAAAAGGGTCTAGTGGTTAGCATGTTCGACTACAGACATGAGGTCCTGGGTTCGAGTCCCGGGTCGAGCCAATTCAAAAATGGATATTGAGTTTTCTATTAAGGTTTTCTCAATATTTGCCCGAAGTTGGGAAGTTGGCGGTGTGATCCACCCCCGTGCCTCGGAGAGCACGTTAAGTCGTCGGTCCTGCGCCTGATCTCTCTCCGGTTGTGTCGGATTACCGTCACATCGAACTATGAGAGTGAAGGAATAGAGAGTACACTTTTGTACTATGCCTGCCAATCCGCAGTGGAGCAGTGTAGTGGGTTTATGCTCTAAAAACCCTCTCTTATATGAATATATTATTGCTTCAAAATGGCTGGGTTCCCTCTCCACTGCGCGCGATGTGTTACAGCCCTTACTTAATATATTCTTTGATCCTTTACCTACCCAGTGGTGTAATTGAATTTCAGATAAAGGAAATAGATATGTAGCTACAACACCAAACTGTATTACCCGATTATGTTATCATTTGTTTTTTTGAAGTTCCTCCCTATGGTGCTATTTTAAAGATGTATTCACGTCGAAAATGTCTTAATACTATCAATGAGTTTTTCGACGTATTCTTCAAATTTATTTATAGTAAAATAAATTAAAGCAAACCCTTAAAGTCTCTATTTAATAATAACATAATTCGAATTAGAAATGTGTCACAATATCTGCAGAGATTAGTGATTTTTAATCTATAGGCAAAGAAGATGAACTGAGTGTTTTATAATCAGAGATAATGTACATAGCTAATCTACAAAGATTCAAGTACAGATATGTTAGGCTTTTCTGGCTTGAATGTGATCATAGTAGGTAAACAGGGTTGCCTACTACGTTTCTTATTTAAGAAATATACACCACAAATTCTCTATTATTACACAGACATTAGTAATAATGACACTTTTGATAAGGGGACGGAAAAAATCTGTTATATATTTAATTATCATTTGTATAAACAAGTTCATTTAATATAACTTACTACAAAAACCCAGTTCGAGTTCTTCTGAGTATGACGATAAATAAACGAACAGGAGGCATAAAAATGCAAATCGCAGTTTTGGTGAGTTAACTAAATAATAAAGAATACACCAAAACAATACACCTGTTTTAATACGATTACTCAGTTATTGGTAAGAAAATGTACACGTTCATTTTCTATTGTAAGCTTTAATACAAACTAAAAGGCATTTACTTCAAGTTCTGTTACGGAAACAGCAATTGCAGCCATCTATGAAATGCCTCTAGAAGTAACAGTGGAAAACGTCAATAGCAGCCAGCTTATATTATTATTTTATAGTTTGCTCAAGTATTGTCATAATTACCGTACTGGTAAACTGATGACAAAGAGTGGTGACGATGACGACAAACCACCTCTTATTGCGCATTTTGTTCATTTCTTGTTCGAATTTTTTGTGTTAAGGAGCCACTTGTAGGTATAAGATGCGCAGAAACTCATAGAAAAACGAGGAGGCGATCGCCAAAAGAGCAATAATATGTTAAAGAATCCAAACGTTCCTGTCTCCCTAGCCAAAATGACATTCTAAGTACACTAACGCTACATCGCACATTACAATTTGTTCATGTGATCACGTGACATACCCATTATATACATCATGCCTATATTTTTTAAGCGTTCTAATGGCGTTAGCGTACTTAGAATGTCATCTTGTCTACATGCCCTGATCTCTCTGCTGTTTAATACCACTACCGTAACATAAATATTATATGATTTCTTCGCACTAAAATACTTCTATCAGCGAGTGCCAAATAAAGAAGATAAGCTGAAGCCTTGACTACAGGGCCGAAATGAAAATTTCATCAAGGCGAGGTAAATAATATTAGAAACAAAACAAATTAAAGACTAAATAGTCGACGGGAGCTGACATTACTCGAACGAACGTTACATAGTCGAGCATAATGTCTTAGTTTTATTTAATACCCACAAGATGTGCTCACCGTGCTTAAACAAAAATTTCTTTCTACCGTTTAAAAAAATGGTAACCCTAATCTCAATAGGCTTTGCAACACTGACGTGCAAAGGTTATTCGGATATTAAGGTTGCGATGTCATTAAGCCGGCTTATACCCTTGAATACAGATCGAGGTGACTTATATTTATATTACAATTGTATTTTATTTCTTTCTCAAGTATATTTTATTCATCACTGAATAAATTTATGTTTATAATCCTTTACAAATTAACAATAAATGAGAATAACTAGAGAAAGAACTTACCAGAACGATATCAATTGCGTCTTGACTTAATGAACAATCAAGTCAATAACTTGTACGTATTTATGAATGTGTTTTGACATTTAGACAAATTTCTTTCTCAGTTTTCTCACTAAGTTATACTCAACTTGCCTGTGTTATGCTAAAAGCAAGCAGTAAATTTAACTACACAATGTGTGTCATCCCTAACTAATGATATGCCTTGGCCTAAGTATTACAAAACCACAAATCAAACTGTGAATAGATAATTCTATAGGTCAGTGATCCATTAACTGTGTTGTGCCCCAGTGGCTAAGTACAAAGTAATTGAAGGACAGGATACATTCGAATGAAAAGCAGGTACGCCCATTACAATGTTGTTTGTAATACTACAGTAATCATGTCGTAAATATTTACTCTTAAATTGATCACAACAACATCGGTGAAAAGGTTAACATCCTATGTGAAGAATCATTTAATCTCAATATATATATCATGGACCGCTACGGGGACAAATACGTTAAGTTTGGAGCAATTTCACAAGAGTTAGGAGCAGACTTTCAACTAAGTGTTTCCAAAATATTCTCAGTTTCTTTAGTCATATTCTACGACACCAGTGATTTAGAAAAGTTATTATTTACCGACAAGGTAGAGGGTAAAAGACCTAGCGGCCGATCACCATCCGCTTCAATTTGTTGCTGCCATGTGAAAAACCAAGGACCGAATGTAATGGAAGGCATTGGCGAAGAATATGATGCAGGCACCAAATTACAGACACGACCATAAAGTATGAAGAACACGACGGAGAAGAAGAGATATCTGCTCTAAAAGTACTAGTAATTCAAATAGGCTAAAACTTTATAATCTTTTTGGTACACTTCTAACCTTATTTTTTTTTGATCGCCGTTCCTTAACCAACATGATATAATAAGGAAGGTTTAATTTTAATATTGGATTCTAGCTGCTCCCCACGGTAAAGCAAAAGCTGTACTGCCCCCCTAGTCAAGATGACATTCTAAGTACCATGACGCTACGTCGAACGACACTAGAAATTGTTCATGTGATCACGTGATATATCGATATGATACCTCATTCCCATACATTTCTTAAGCGTTCTACTAGCGTTAGAGTGCTTAGAATGTCATCTTATCTCCACCCGCTGGGGGATTTATAAAATTTCGTTAAATTAAGAAATATGTATGAATATATACTAGTGAAAACGATCAGCGATTCTTTTACACATGACGAAGACACAAACAATACGCATGATTTACTCAAAATTTACGACTCACTAAGTTTCCCATATAATCAAAGGGAACAGAAATTACACGGGTGACACCTTGGCCTCTTGACAAGTTACTTTCGCAAATTGCTAACGCTCAAAAAATGTATGGGAATGACTTTTCTTATCGAAACTAATCGAAAAATTTTTTGAGCGTTAGCAAACTTCGAAAGTAACTTGTCTACGGGCCCTTGAGGAACTACGGCTTTTATAGTTACCATGTCGTGTTGTTTTGTAAAAATTTTCGTTTGTTGTGAACGCAACAAGAATCTATGACAAATGCATGTCTTGCAATCAGTTCTAAATACTGTCGCATATTTACGAGAATATGTAGGTAGATAGGAACGCAAGCAAACAGCTCTGAAGTAGGTTATCCCACCTCATGCATGCGTTGTTTCCTCGATATAAAACACGTAGGTTTTTTAGATTATCAGATAATGTCTGTCTCAAGTATCACAATGGATTGTACAATTCAAAGTTATTTTTGAACTCAATTCCTAACATTGGTTCACACTTTCCCTATGAATATATATTTATATAGCATGTTTAAAATTTCTATCGTAAATAAAATACTCTTTATTTCATCAAGTTAATTTATTTTATTTCGAGAAAAATGATATAATGCCATCCGTTGGAAGTTCCCGTAAAAGGCTTAAATTTGAAATTAGAAGTTAATAGACGTAATAAGTTTAAAAAGAATACTACAAGCATTTATGCCTTCATGTTGACAAGGATTACACTCTATAACGATAATATTAGCGAATTTTAGTCAAGTTAAACCATATGAGTGTTATAAGTAATTTTTAACATATTGTTCGGATTTTTCAATATAATATATACATAGAAAAATGATTGCAAACAGAATTTTTTAGAGTTTCTTTGATAGTTCGGATGATTTTAATAATAAACTTTGAACTAAGTTATCATCGCAACGAAACAATTCATATTCTTGACTTGGATTCGCAACTTGCGAAACAGTATCACTTATTGTTGTATATATAGAACAGTTGTTTATACAGTAATATACACATAATCGATAATGAGTTTTCTGTTATTTCACAATTCACACAAATATTTCACAATGATGTCCACAAGGCCCGATCTTGCGCCGCCTGGCTCCAGCGGCTACCGGCAACTCTTTATGTCGTCGGTCCACCTTGGGGGTGGGGGGTCTCCCTAAACTGCGCCGCCCGGTGCGGGGTCGCCACTCCAGCACCTTCGGACCTCAACGTCCATCGGTCCGTCGGCCTATGTGTCCCGCCCATTGCCACTTCCGGTTCGCGATTTGTAGGGCTATATCGGTAAATTTGGTTCTGCTACGGATCTCCTTATTTCTGATTTGATCACGTAGAGGAACTCCGAACATAGTCCTCTCCATCGCACGCTGAGCTACTCTGAGCTTTCGTATGAGGCCCATAGTCAGCGACCACGTTTCGGAGCCGTAGGTCATCATCCTGTTAATTGTTTTTTCAAAATTTGCTCTAAGCTTGGGAGTTATTGATGTGCTACGCCCTGCTCCTGATCGGATTGCCGTCACAACGGACTGTGAGATGTAGGAATACAGAGTGTACTTGTATTCTATGCCTGCCAACCCATAGTAGAGCAGCGTGGTGGGTGGCTATGTTCTAAAACCTGTCCTATGAGTGAAGTGGCTTGTCCCTCTCAGTGGGACGTTAATGGACTGCTTACTTAACTTTTCACCTAATCTCGATGATTATACCACTCTATTTATCGCCCTAGGTCATCATTTTCAAGTACATACGCCAGAAGTGAGACTTCTTTGGAAAACCAATTTTAATTTCTTTGGAAGGGAAAAAGGAGGGAAGATATGTTAGGAATTTAATGAATTCAATTGTCAATAAAGTGTCGAAAATTAATACGTAATAATAATTTATTGAAATCTCAAATGACAAATTGTAAATAAAAGAGCTACGTGTTTTTGTCAATATAAGAAATTATTAATTAAATTTTATTTTTGAATTTAAAATTTAGAAAAGAGAATTTATGAATTATGCGCCTGAAGAAGTTTTACTTTAATTATGGTTATTAAAATATGATACAACAAAACAAAAAAACAGATCGTAATCATTATGTATCATCTCCGTTCGCAAGGAAACTTCGTTTTAAAAATTGCTTCACACTTTATATCTTTTTTATTTACAAAATCATTCTCAGTTCAAGCTGCTCGTCTTTGGAACTCTCTGCCTATCAATATAAAATAAACTCAGTCCCACAATTTATTTAAAAAGATAGTGAAAGAATATTTCCTATCCGAGAAAATTGATTATTGTTACTAGCTGACCTAGCAAATGTTATTTTGCTCAATATTTACTGTTATCGCTATATTTATATATAAAAATATAGTTATATATAATAATATAGTTATATATAAATATAGGGGTTGGTTATAGAAAGGTGTAAAATTTAGGGTTGTATGTATTTTTGTGTGTTGTATCACAAAAAGTTTATTGCGCTTTCATAGATTTAGAAAAGGCCTATGATCGAGTGGTGAGGAATAAGCTGTGGTCAACGTTATCTACGTATGGGGTGAGCGGTTGTCTGATCCAAGCATGTCTCTCTATGAGGGTTCTAGTGCTTGTTTTAGAATAAACGGGGCGTACACGGAGTGGTTTCCTTTTTTTTTTTGCGCTTGGAAATGCTTTTACGCACTTACCCTGACCAGAATGGGTCAGTAGTGTGGGACTCAGCGAGGGAAGAGACTTCGCAATACCCACTAAAACCCAGCGGAACCCTCTTCATCCGTAAGTGAGACACCAGAGGT
Source organism: Elymnias hypermnestra (assembly GCA_015832385.1). Lineage (NCBI taxonomy): Eukaryota > Metazoa > Arthropoda > Insecta > Lepidoptera > Nymphalidae > Elymnias > Elymnias hypermnestra. The sequence continues at coordinate 757,533 of JACTOM010000056.1, forward strand.
TCAGCTTGCGCATTCTTCCCTGGTGCCCTAGATGAGTCCGACTGAGGATTCATGGAGGTGGGAGCAGGTGCGCAAACAAGCGCCGCCTAGTATCCCGCCTCCTTCGGCGGTGAGAGGGAGCATCTACTGCATTCTCTCTATCTCGCTCGTGGACCTCCTTTAGCGAG
>JACTOM010000056.1:758575-771256 GCA_015832385.1 Elymnias hypermnestra
CATGAGTGGATTAAAACTGAGTGACAGAGTGAGAAATAGTGTGATAAGAGAACGTTGTGGTATAAAAGAAGACGTAGTGACTGAAATTTAAAAAGGTATGCTTAGATGGTTTGGGCATGTAGAGAGAATGAATGAAAGGAGACTGACAAAAAGGATTTATGAGTCAAGAGTGAATGCGAAAGTTGGAAGGGCAAGACCAAGGCGAACGTTACTGGACCAAATCCAGGACATTTTAAATAACGGCCAGGTCAAGAGTACTCTAAACCGACGAACTTGTATGAAAGGTTTAATAAGAATGAAAGAAGCGAAGGAGATATGCAAGGACCCTATGGGAATGAGGCGTGATGCTATGTATGTATGTATGTATCGATCGAACCGAATTAATTATCAGTTGTTGAGCTATTTTATGAAACGTATATAAAGTCACTTACTTATTTGTACATTCCAATCGCTCTATGTCTAAAATTAGCGAATTTTAATTGAAAGAAACCCAGAATTGACGCCACAGTTATTGATGGAGTAAACATGTCGTTTTCAAGGAAATACATATATATGTTAAGACTGCAATTATTATTTACACAGCCTTTTATATAGTTCTTGTCATTAGGCTTGGACAAAGTATATTGTTATAGACAGAAAGACGTATTAACGTAAGTCATTATTTTGTAATTTTCTCTACCTCTTAACATGCAATTTCAAACGAATTATACGGCCTTCAAGGTCTCGCGTTTGTAAGGAAACTTGAGAATCTATGTTAATACGGATAATATCTTCACTGTTATAAAAATGTGGATATTTGTAAGATTATATTATAACAAAAATAGCTATAACTTCTCTTAAACCTAGCTAGTTATAACTAGCTTCCACGAAAAAGCTTAGATTTTCGAGGGCGAGAAATTTCGATAAAATATATGTGCTATTTCTTTTTTGAATAGTTATAGTCCATTGTGATGTAACAATTTAAGGACCGAATATTGAATTTTTTGGGACATGTGTGGGGGGTTAATAGAAGCTTAACCCCAAGTTTGTGGGCTTGTCGCCCTTGTTCCCCGGTCGCCATCTTGGGAAAAGGGGTACAAACACTTTTTTCAGTTTTTATTATATCCGTGACTGAGAACCCTTGGACCGTTATAGTAAGCTGCATCTTTACGTAGTTTGCGTTAAGCATGAGCAAGGTGGTGGATTTAAGTTCCAAACCCTTTTTCTTATGAATGTGGAGAAAAGCCTCGCTGGCGCAGTGATGCGAGTACTCGTTTTGCTAGCAGAAGTCTCGGTCTAACACTGGACTGGTATGATCGTTATGAGACTTCCATCGAGCCTAGTTACCACACTACCAGCAATGCCGTGCTGCCTAGCAGAATAGATTTGTGATCCAGTAAAATGCTGAAACCATATGAGGTTAATTGCCTATTATCAGATTAGCGAGGCTGTATCAACACTTACTATCAGAGTCAAGCGCTAACCTGTCAGCAATAAAAAACCAAAGAGAAATAAAACTAGCTTTTGGACGTTAAATGGGTTGTATTCTTTACTTGTATATACATATTTAAAATAAAAAAGTTCACTGCGAAGTCAATTAGACTGTGGAATGATCTTCCCTATGACATTCGTCATTCAAACTCACTTCCAATTTTTAAACATCGTTTATACAACTACTTCTTAAATCAATAATATTATATTTCACTATGCACTATTCGCTTTTAATATATGTATGTAATATTATATAGATATATATTTATGTTTATTGTATCTAAAATATATTAATTTTTACAACCCCCATTTTCTTTTTCTCTTTGTATTTTTTTTGTACTCGGAAATATCCTTATTTGCACCATCCCACTCTTCTTTTTAAATAACTCCTGTCGCCATAGGTTGTCTGGAAGAGATTGCTTATAGCAATAAGACTGCCTTTGCACGCTAATTGCCAAATATTATTTGTTTTCTTTTTAATTTTTGAAAATGTGTTTTTTCGTATTTTTATGTGTGCAATGAAATATATAAATAAAAATTATTAAGTTCCTTCCTTCTAAATAGAAACGTGAGATGAATGTTTGCAAGATGTGTATATACTCGCTAGAAATAAGCCAGAATACCTACTAAACCCCCTGCGATACACTATTTTTTGAGTGGAACACCATAGGATCGCTAGACGCAATATACCCTGGTATTCCGGAAGAACCCCGCTAGGAAATTTAGGAAGGATGAAGAAGTAGTGCATATCTACACCTGCTACCTCCCAACCTCCTGCGCTGGAGAAAAAGAGCATCTGTAGCGTCCTCTCTCTGCCTCTTACGTGTTTCCTTCCGCGAAATAATTGTTTCGCAGAAGGAGGCTACTGGCCTCCACTCCCTTTCGCTAGTGACCATTAACTAATAACTCCAGCGAAAGGTCCTCTCCAACAAATAACGTCAACAGATACCGCTGATACAAAGATAATCTTACTAGAATTCAATGAATAGCATGTATTTTAATAAGAAATCTACCATCCATTATAATATTTTTGCCAATTAAAGAAAAACAGTTTACATTGGCATTAACTTTAATTTACAAGAGCACTGCGACCGTATTCATTACATCCACTTCCGTTAGCGGTTTTTACGTTACGTTAAAATGACTCATGATTAATATAATAATAACACATTTGATAATTGTAAGGCTCTCATCTGTTATAACATACGACCTATATATGTCTAACCTTGAGTTATATATAATTTAAAGACGTCAAATATGAAGACTCGCGTCGGCTTCCCCCTGTTCCGGTATGCAGCCACTTTGTGTTGGTTATAATAGGTGAGAAGATTGCTGTATACAGCTGATACGGCTGAGATTAATTTATAAATATCTTATTGTTTTCCTAATTCAACAAACATATGAGGAATAGCATCCGTTACACCTGTGTGCCTTCTCGGCGTCTAATACTTTAACATCAACGTAATATAAATAAAAAATTTAACAAAAAAAGAACCGCCTTCAAATCAAACTTACAAATATTAATGTGCTCGAAAAAGTAAAAAAACAATTGCGTATTCTTTTTCGGAGTAAAAGGTAGGTGTTTCCCTTTCCTTGGCAGTTCCGGCGCCGCTCACACCTATAGCTTGTATATGTAGTTACAACCTATACCTATATGTGTAGGTACCTTTGCTGACACCGACTCCAAATATAAGAATACGAAGAACTCTAAAAAAGAATACGCAATTATTTTTTTACTTTTTCGAGCATATTAATATTTGTAACACTTTCTTTTGAAGGCTGTTCCTTTTTTGGTAAAATTTTTATTTATTTTATGATTTTTAGTTTATCTGAAGTACACTAACAAATTTGTCTGAATATGGGTACAACGTTTAAATAAAACAACTTTGCAAAGTGAAATTGACATTGATATCGCCACACCCGGGATCGAACCCGCAACCTTATAGGCTACACGTCAGTTATTTTGCCACCCCGCTATCACCAGTCTTTTATATGGTAATCGAGCGCAACACTATTACGTAAAAGTTTCCTTCTCTCCCCCGCCCCCCCCCCCCNTGATTACAGACAGTTATATATTCTGCCATAAATCGCACCCTTAATGTAAGCCGTTGAGGAGTTCCATTGCTCCTCATATTTAATTACGACAATTACTTGACCATACCGATGTTACGGTAGGTGACTCAAATATCCGGATAGTCTACTAAAAATTCTGACGAGTATCGTTAATTTGTTCCTAAGAATTGAAGAGTTCCGTCACTTTGTCATGGAATCCATCATCAGAACCTAACCAAACTATCATAAAACAACCCTTGAAGTATATCCNGTAGGTGACTCAAATATCCGAATAGCCTATAAAAGATTCTGCCGAGTATCGTTAATTTGTTCCTAAGAATTGAAGAGTTCCGTCACTTTGTCATGGAACCCATCATCAGAACCTAACCAAACTATCATAAAACAACCTTTGAAGTATATACTTTCCAATAAAAAAAGAATCATCGAAATCGGTTGGCGTTATCTTGAGTTATTCGTTCATTTGTCGCGCACATGCTTGATCCAAATTTAACACTTGTCCGGTTTTCTCATGGATGCCATCATCAGAACTGGATTTTAAAAAAATGGGACGCTATGACGAGCACCACCTTTCATTTCAAACAAAAATCATCAAGATCGCTCCACCCAGTATGAAGATATAAGGTAACAAGCATAAAAAAAAAACAGATGACTTGATAACCTCCTCTTTTTTTTAAAAGGAGGAGGTTAAAAAGAGAAACGCTATAAAAACCTATAAAATGCAAATTGTTTTTGAGGTTTTTGGAAAAGAAACCATAACTTATTTAAACCCACAAAAAGTAAGTGTTCAAAATAACTTCATAATATATATACGTACTTACTATTTAGGACTGGTGCAAAATAATTATGATACAAAATCGAATGCGAAAGTAACTGTTTCTCTCGAGCATTCACGCCAAAGCTACTGAACTGATTTAAATGAAATCTAGTACACAGATAGTCCAGAGCCTTAGAAAGGACATCAGCTAAATTTTAACGTAAACGTAGACGCTCACTAAGAACAAATATCCCCACATTCCCGCGGTATCTGGATAAATAAGTGAAAAATGACCACTTATTGTGATATCTTCAAAAAAGATTCACCAGATTGACTTGAAATTCAGCATATATTAACCTCTCGCGACGTAGTCTCTTATAAAGAACGTGGTTTCTCATATTCCCACAGGATCTGGATATTTAAGCGGAAATTACCGATTGATATCCTGTCACCCTTTGATTGACATTCGTCATATATAGTCCTTTCGCGACGTAGGCTTGCACTAATAACGGGATAACTAAATCTAGAACTATACAGGTAAAACTGTGGATAGCACCTACAAGGAAAGCGCGATTTTTCCACTTTTTGAAGCTTCTAAACGAGACTATAGCTCTCGTAAAATGATGAGTTTAATTTAACAACACGTTATGACCGATTTAGTCAATACCTTGTCTATTTGGTTTAATTTCTTTTTATTGCCACTTTTTTTGGTGAATAAATAAATACAGAAGTAGTAACTTAACTCATAGGTTTGAAAAGAGGTTAAATATTTGGCGTCCAACACACTGTTAGCAACAGGTAGTGATAATAAATGAGCAATAAATCAACCGAATAGGGCACGCAAGGTCTCGGGATCCCCCCAATTTAAGCGTCTGCACTATGAGACCGACATGGAACTTTCCGGTATAATTTTTACATCTAAACTAATATTATAAAGTTACTGATTAAATCCTATATATACACACCTCGTAAAAATTAGCACGATCAGTCTACCTAGCATTTATTTCATTTGACCTTCCTTTAATACCTTGATGTTTAAAGATAAGTTATACAAATGAGAATTAGATAAAAATTGTTTTAATATTGTGACTAACATAATAGAACATTTAATATTTATATTTAGCCTAATTTACAACTACTTATAGGTATTTATCTTTCGTGTCTTCTCCAAAACTTGAGACTGGCGAGATAATCTGTACCCGATTCGCCCACCTGAAAGCCATTTAACAAAAAAAGACGAAGAATTTATAGATGGGATGGCAAATGCTCGTTTTATTATGGAGGCGATATAAAAATGTCTACGTTTATATCTAAACTAATATTATAAAGAGGAAACATATGTGTTTTTGTATGTAAGTATGTATATATATGTGTTTGTAACGTTTTCACACAAAAATGAAAAAAAGCTTGATCGATTTAAAATTTTTTTCACCATTAGAAAGCTGCATTTTCACCGAGTGACATAAGTTATATTGCTTTCTTAAAAAAAATAGGGATCCCTAACAAAAATGTATTCATGTAACCCAAGGTGTGAAAAAATTACTCAGAAAAATCTATCATCGGGTACGCTACGGACACTGAAACACATGACAGATGTTACTTTCTCAAAAAATATGGAGATCCTTAAGAAAAATCCATTAATGTAACTCAAGGTGTGAAAAAATTAATCACAAGAATCTGCCATCACAATGATAGTACAACAAAATGTTCTACAATATTATAGAATGTATCAATATCTACAAAAATGAGACATAATATACACAGTGGTTAAAAACGTAGTTTGTGTTTGAATGTACAGAGAAGTGTGGAAGTAGAAAATAAAAGGTCTTTTATCTTTATTTAAAAAAAAAATACGCGGTACCATATGTCAAACTACTTCAGTTATGACACTATAACTACATTTTAAATGATTTAAATCGGACATTTCATTGAAAAGATATAACGAATTTAAATATGTAAATCTAAAGGAAATAATGTTATAATATAATGTACATAGTAGTATTGCGATGGCCATATTAGTTTTATTCACAAGTCATCATACACACATAGACAGAAAAGACTTTATATTTATCCCTTAGCACAGTTCTTCTGGAATATTCAGTACAGATATTTGTATATCTGTACCAGAGTAATTAATAACTAAGTGAAATAAAACTTTTATGTTAATAAAAATAAATCTATAGTCCAACTTTCCACTGACACGAGTATCTACGCAGGTGAAACCGCAGCGTATCGCTAGTATAAAAATATATTACAAATCATAAAAGTATATAACAACACTTAAGGTTATAAACTTATCAATTTTATAGTTTCAAATACGTCAGCTATACGTAACATAGCTAACGACGTCGTGCCGTAAAAGAAAATATTACAGTAATCGTTATTTATTGGACAATTAGTCGTCTGTTAATTTATATATTTATTGTATCTACGTAAATTCCGAATATGCGTATAAAATCTTCGTTTATATCTTTAAATCTCTTATGAGACTATAACAGACATTGCATCCAAAAAATAAGTTCTATATAACACTTCACGGTATATATTTTAAAAATGACCTACAGTTTTTGCCTAATATTACCTTCTCAAAAGTGTGTAAAGCTCGTTCTACTTATCGTTTTGTTCACCGTTTTTTATGCCTATAAAGTATTCTAGAAAAAATTGTTATAACGAAGATAAATCAGCTCTTGTACATAATAAAGAAAACATTAATAAATATATATTCAAAAAGATGCTGGGATTTGGGATGAGATATCAATAGCAAATACAATATTATACATGTACACTGAAAGCAAATTGCTATAACGCTGTCACTTTATTACTGATATGTAATGCTTGACTGTGATCACGCCTGATGATACAGTGATGATATAGTCCAAGACGGAAGCGCTTGTGGTTTCTATACAACATCGTACCGGAATACAAATCTCTGCTTGGCGGTACATCTTTACTGATAGGGTGCTAACTAGCCACAACCGAAGCCTCCCACTAGGCAGAAAAATTAGTATGTAATGTAATTTCCTAAATTCGAATCCGGGACCTCTGATAGCAAAGCGAATATTCGCACCATTGCGCTAGCAAGGCCGTCACTTTATATAATATTATCACGCACTTCATATAATATCATGGTATCTATTTATACCTAATTTATTTACGCATTACAAAGCTAGATTTCTTATGCCGGACTTTTACCGGCTAAAACCCGACGGTGTTCCTCCCTATGTTCTTTGGCGAATGCACGGGATCGCAATACATCCGCAGTCACGTCGACGATATGACAAAAGAGCTTCTCTTTGTATTTCTCCCATTTTGATGGCATGCCACCTGTCCTCCCTCGGAATCCCTCTAAAGGGGCAATAGGTCCCGCACCCATTGCCCAGAGGCTACCCCTAGGGGGGCAAACGACGGTCGTGCACTAACCGTAGGCGCCCAACCCTCCGTCAGCGTATGGCTCCGTCGTCATGCATCTCCGTCCATCTCTCTGACACGCTCCGCCGCCTCCTGCTGAGTCATCACATCCTCACAAAAGGAGACCACGGCATCCCAGCTGGCTTCTCTGCCCACCGTGGTTCTAACCAAAGCAGGCAGAGAGAGGTCGTCCCCAACAACCGTTACCAGTTCAGCTCGGCGGTCCGCCACTCCGCACTCGTGACATTCCTCCGTCATCTCTCTCCTGAGACCCGACACAGGTACTTCCCGAAACAATCATGTCCCGAGAGGCCCTGTGTATTAAAGTGACTATATAGACATATAAAAGATTATAGTGAGTCAACCTTATAAGATATACATATAATAAGTCACATACCCATATAACGAAGGATAAGGTTTGCTTCTTTCTTTACTATATTTTTTAGGAAACAGTCACAGTCACACATGATTGTTTCTTAATTTTAAACCACAAAAAGCAGTAGAGTAACCCTTTATTACAAAGAGAAGCTCTCTAAAGAAATGAAGTTTATCTCCGTTTTTACAACATTTCTTATTGATGCTCCTCTCTTAAACGTGATGTTGTCTTCCTTGACTTATCCGAAACTGAAAGAATTTTTCAATTAGCACCTCAATTACCTGGGATTAGAGCGATTAGCCAAACAGTCGCACTCTTCAGCTTCATAATATTTTATTATAAAAAATCTCGTTTATTTTGAAGGACACATCATTCCCTATACTTCATTGCTGAAAGTCGTACCTGCTCATACGCCTTAGTGGCAGCATAGAATAGTTACTGTAAGCGACGCGAAATTATAAATATTTTATCTATGCATTTGCTAGTAGGCAATCTGTAAACGATGCAACATCTTGTTATTAAATCTTTCTTGGTTAACCAATAAACACGGGGTGTGCGTCATTCTCATAGCTCTCAGCTGCAACGACTTCCGAAGCGTCAACACCGTTCCCAAGATCTTCCCGATTCGCCAAGCTAACCTTGCAGAGAGACGACGCATTCCCCATTTGCGACTAATCATCTGCGTGGTTTTCTTCTGTCAAACCCCTAGATGTTATTTCCATCTCTCTCTCTCCTCTGCTTCTTTTAGGGCTGTTGGAAGCGCGAGTTTCGTTATATCCTTTTATTTGGTCGGCTCAACGGGTAGGTGACTTGCCCTTTGGTCCTTTTCCTTCAACCCTTTCTAGCACAACCAGTTTCTCCAGGTTATCTGGCTGTCATGGGACGATATGACCAAAATTGTTGTATAAGGATGGACATATTTGTCTTTTTTTAAGGAATTAATATCTGAAACTAACTATATTTGTTTAACCCGCTCTTTTCTGGCAATAGATTTGTTCATCATTTAATCTTACGTGGAATATTGTTGCGGGCGTAAATTAATATAACATATATATGTAGAGATTACTTTTATCTGTCACGTATCAGTTACTATTTAAACTTAACTACGATCTCGTGCCGTAATCTTTATAGAATATAGATTAATACATTCTAAATTCTAATACAAACAAGTTAACCTGTTAAAGATATTCCACTTATCTGTTATCTTTCCCCTTAAAGCCATTTATTTACAAAACGTTTGCTACAATACTTAATCATTGTTACAGAGTTGCAAAAACCTTTGCTAGTCATTCATTCGCCTTCAAATACGAATTAGTCACACAAAGTGTATTAGTGGCAAACGTAACGGCTTTGTTATCGCTTATAATTGGTTATATATACCCATTTTTAACATTGACTAGCTAGAAACTGGTTATTGTTATCTATACTCTGTATTGGGTTATTTGAGTGAATAATTGATCAATCCAAATTTTTCAAAGTTCTAGTTAAGGACACAGCAGGATCCGGAATACTCTATATGTTCTTGTATCAAAAACTTTTATTCAAATCAAAAATGGCACAACTAAATGTCGCCTTGCCTGTGATTAATTTAAATCTTTTTGCTGATTTTCTAATCTGTTGTCCTGTAAAATTAGCTTTTCTGTAACTATTGCTAGGTTTCTATCCATTACGTTGAAACCTTTATTATTGCTGACAGGATAGCGTTTGACTGTGACCATACCTGATGATGAGTGCTGATATAATCTAAGATGGAAGGGCGCTAATTTGTTAAGCAGCAATTTACCTTATATGGTTTCTACAGAGCATCATACTGGAACACAAGTCTATGTACTTGGTTGTATGTATGTGCTGACCGAAACCTCCCACCCGACTCAGACAAATTAGAATATACAGTTTCCTAAATTCGTCCTACCGAACCTGGGACCTCTGCTAAAAAAGCCAGTACTTGCAGCACTGAGCCAGCGAAGCTACTAAACTCACTCACTAGAGTACGAAGTTCTCCATATTCCCATCAGAACAGCGAGTATGCTATAAAAGGAGACTGTCTCAAATATCTCTAGTAAAGTTTTTCGCACAATTTCATACACAAATGCATAAGAAAGTTAATTCATAAATTAAATTACAGAAATATCATGTCATTTATTTATACAGGCGATAAAAAATGTGAGTGAGTGAATAAGCTGTAAGTTCAAAAAACTAAATTGAAATAATATTGTCATGATGACATTAAAAAAGTATATTCGATATATTTTCTTGGAACAAAGCGTGAAAAAATTCACGTAACTTAGTCATTTTTATTACTAATACTCTAGAATAATATGAAAAAAAAGGAACTAGATTTGATTTCAAAGTGCTGTAAAAGCTTACTTGAATAAATAATTTTTGATTTGATTTGATGATAAATAAAGATATCCGGCTGTGGGTTCTTCAAAACAGATATAGATTACGCGGAATCTTTCGCGGATTACGCGTTAGTCTCGCTAAAACTTGAAATTGGCTGGACTGATTTAGCTAATTTTGGTTTTGAATTACTCCTGAAAGTCCAGGGAAGGTATAAAAGGTGAGAAAATATCAACAAAATACTTGGAATATAGTAAAAACAACAATTTCGCTTTCCGTTAGAAATTATTGGTACCTGTCAACGAAGTCAATTAAATTTAAAAGTCCTTCAGAAATTTAATTAAAATTATAAGTGAAGTCTTTTTTATTACTTTTGAATGTCTAACGTTGTTATACGTCGCGGAGTTCAGTTTTTCAAAATAATACCTTGTTATTTAATCATTTCTTTTTGACATTTGACATTGACAACCAACAATTTCTGACCGCAACTACAATATTTGGCGGATTTTGGCGAGATTGTGGGTGTAACGATCGCGTTCTTCTGATAATTTTGTTTTTAGTTCCGGTTAAGTTTTAACCACATTTTCTTCTAAAGTTGAAACGTTCTGCGTTCATTCATTTTTTTATATTTATTGATTCCGAGCGGAACGAAGTTTGCCAGGTCAGCTAGGACTGGTTTGGCTGATTTTGGTTTTGATTTATATGTGGAAATACAGACATGGTTTAAAAGGTGAGAAAATGTAAAAAAAAAATATAACAATAACAGTAACTTCGCCTTCCCTTAGAAACTATTCCTAAATTGATGATTTGATGATAATTCCGTCGTTTAAAAGTTTAAGTCTTTTAGAAATCAAATGAATTTAAAACTGAAATTGTGAAACAATGTCAAACTTTTGATGTTCGCTCCATCTTTAAGAAATAAAATAAAATTTATAAGAATGCTATTGTTTTTTTTTTTCATTTATTATTGACATTTGACATTGACAACCAACAATTTTTGATTGCAACTATAATATTTTACGGACTTTGGAGGAAATCCGGGCGTTTTTTATATTACGAATTCATTTTGTTACGCTTAAGTTTTCGCTACATTTCTTACTAACGTTGAAATAGTCTGCAATTATCATACTATATATTTATTTATTGATTCTGAGGCGGTACGAAGTTTGACGGATCAGCTAGTACAAAATAAAAGTGAAAGTATTTAATGCGTGTATTGTTTGACACTCTTAAATATATATTTCAATTGGCACATTCACGAACATCCTCACCGGATAAATATAGTTGAACGAGATTGGGTGCTATGAGCCTCATATTTTACGTGACGGGTACAGACAACGTCGAGACACATGTATGTCAAGTTCACACCACGTTGTAACATAATATGTGTCAAGTACACTGAATAACCTTGAATAATTTTAAAATTATCTAAAGTAGCCAACCTTAGTGGGGCAATGGTGATAGTATTCGCTCCGTTAGTAGAACTTCGCTAGAAAATTGGAATTTCGTATTTGATCTCTTTAAAAGAAAAATTAAATCATAAAATCTCACATCGCCAGTGACTATTTGAAATAATTTACTGTCTCAGAACTTCCCTATACACAACATTTGACATAGTTTTGTTTTGTGGCAGCAAAGTAATTTCATGCGAGTTCGACTCGGGACACCATTTTTTTTCTTTATATTGACATTATTTATAACAAAAAGTTTATTGCGCTTTCGTAGATTTAGAAAAGGCCTATGATCGAGTGGTGAGGAATGAGCTGTGGTCAACGTTATCTACGTATGGGGTGAGCGGTTGTCTGATCCAAGCATTGAAGTCTCTCTATGAGGGTTCTAGTGCCTGTGTCAGAATAAACGGAGCGTACACGGAGTGGTTTCCTGTCGAAAGAGGTGTTCGACAGGGATGTGTTGCGTCACCATGGCTGTTCAACCTTTTCATGGATAAATGTTTGACAGATTTAAAAGAATGTATGTATGGGTTAAGAATGAATGAATTAGTCATCAAATGTTTACTCTACGCTGATGATCAAGTAATACTTGCGTCATCCGCTAACGAGCTTCAGGAGATGCTAAATATTATGAATGAAGCTTTGAAAGGGAAAGGAATGAAAGTGAATGTAAACAAAACGAAAGTTATGCTTTTTGAACGAGATGAATCTATGATGAATGGCAATATTTTGATAGATGGGGAACAAGTGGAAGAGGTGAAAGAATTTGTATACTTGGGATCTAAATTTACAAAAGATGGAACATGTGA
>JACTOM010000056.1:771627-786467 GCA_015832385.1 Elymnias hypermnestra
ACGCCACTATGTCAGTCCGTATACAGGACCAAAGCACAGAGTCTATCCAACTGCAGCGTGGAGTGCGACAGGGAGATGTTATCTCCCCGAAGCTCTTTACTGCGGCGTTGGAGGACCTGTTTAAGCTTATGGAGTGGAACGGACTGGGCATCAACATCAACGGCGAGTACATCACTCATCTACGGTTTGCCGACGACGTGGTCATTATGGCAGAGACTCTGGAAGATCTCAATGCAATGCTCGATGACCTCAGCAGAGCTTCTCGACAGGTGGGCCTAAAAATGAACATGGATAAGACGAAAGTTATGTCCAATATCCATGTTCCGCTCCACCCAGTCATCGTTGAGAACTCTACACTCGAAATTGTTGACGAGTATACATACCTGGGACACATAGTCCAGCTAGGTAGGTCCAATTTCGAGAAAGAGGTCAACCGCCGAATCCAACTCGGTTGGGCAGCGTTCGGGAAGTTCCGGAAGACTTTTTCGTCCAATATCCCTCAGTGCCTGAAGACCAAAGTCTTCGAACAGTGCGTGTTGCCAGTGATGACCTACGGTTCTGAGACGTGGTCGCTGACTATGGGCCTCATGCGGAAGCTCAGAGTCACTCAGCGTGCGATGGAGAGGGCTATGCTCGGAGTTTCTCTACGCGATCAAATCAGAAATGAGGAGATCCGTAGCAGAACCAAAGTCACCGACATAGCTCTACGAATCGCGAACCTGAAGTGGCAATGGGCGGGGCACATAGTCCGACGAACCGATGGACGTTGGGGTCGGAAAGTGCTGGAATGGCGACCCCGCACTGGACGACGCAGTGTAGGAAGACCCCCCACAAGGTGGACCGACGATATAAGGAGGATCGCCGGTAGCCGCTGGAGCCAGGCGGCACAAGATCGGGTCTTGTGGGCATCATTTCGTGAGACCTATGTCCAGCAGTGGACGTCCATCGGTTGAAGCGACGACGACGAATACAGCCTTTGTCGCTCCATGAAAATTTATCTTTCTAATGGTGAAAAACAATTGAATTAGTCCAGTAGTTTTTTGTGTGAAAACTGTACAAACATACATATATGCTTGCTTACATAAAAAAACACAAATGTTTCCTCTATATATTAGTTTAGATATAAACGTAGACATTTTTATAACGTATGCCATCCCATCTGTAAATTCTTCTTCTTTTTTTGTTAAATGGCTTTCAGGTAAGCGAATCTGGCAGAGATTATCTCGCCAGGGTCAAGTTTTGGAGAAGACACGAAGGAAATTGTACGGATTCCAAGAACATCCAGACTTTAAATTTGAACCCCTATAAATAGTAGAATATTAGGTTAAATATAAATATTAAATGTTCTATTATTTTGTTACAATATTATAACAATTTTTATCTAATTTTCATTTGTATAACTTATCTTAAGACAAAGGTATTAGAGGAAGGTCAAATGAAATAAATGCTAGGAAGACTGATCGTGCTAGTTCTTACGAGGTTTGTATATATAGGATTTAATCATTAAGTTTATGGTTCGTTGCATCGCAAAAAGTTTATATCAACTCAAACTGTTTTTCTATGAATTCACGTTATTTTTTAAATCAAAACTCACAATGAAAGGTCAGATCTATTTGAAAATAAATAGTTTAAGTAAGCATTGTTTACTTTATGAATTGAAATCTTTATTCAAGTAGGCTCAAAAATAAGTTTTGAATTGTCTGTCCGCTGATAATACATCTACCACCTTTGAGATTCCGCTGAGAAGAAACCGTCAAGAAACTCAGTGGTTACTCTTTTAAATATAGCTTTGTATGTTACAATGTACAATATGTTCCTTCTGTGTGCAACTGAAATCAAGTCTAAAGACTTTTATCGATTAAATAATCTTCAACATTATCACAAACCTGTTGTAAAAGGATGCTTTTGACTTATTTCTTAAAATTATGTGGCGGCAAACCTAAATGTGATTCCGGTAACATATTAAAAATGCCTATGCAACCTAACAAATGGTTTCTGGACCTACTTCACTATAAAGTATAGCATTACAAGTTTGCTTTTATATCTTGTATTAAAATTGTGTCTTTCGCTCTTTTGCAAAATAATGTTTTTGACATATTTCTTAAAATTATGAAGAAGCAAATCCAAAATTGATTGTGGTATCTCTTTAAATATAGTAATTGCTGAGTTTCTTGGCTGTTTCTTTTCAGCGGAATCTACTTTCCGAATCTGTGGTAAATTTATTACCAACAGATAGACTACTGACGATTGAATATTGCTTTTTGAGCCTACTTAAATAAAAAATATTTTGATTTCGATTTAAATTTATTAACACAGAAAGATATGTATTCTATGGCATTAATAAATTTAACAAAAGGTTATTCAACTCTGAGAAAGAGAGAAGAGATTAAATCACTTTAAAAAAAAGTTAGAGTATATCCAATTTACAATACTTGGATTCAGGTAGCTATATTTTACTTAAAGACTTGAATAAAGTATGTATTCTTATATTATTTATAAGTCTTAGTATCGGTGTTTTAAGAAATCCAGCAATACCTAATAAGACGTACCTGTTTACAAGTCTAACGGATATCTTAGGCAAAAAGCTTGTTTCAAAAACTCGTCTCAATAAAAACAGGTAGTGATGTATCTTTAAGTGGAACTTTTGCCGTTGCATAAAATAAGTTTAAATTTTTATTAATTTTTTTAATACTTGACCTGGCTTCGCTTGGGTAATAGAACCTATGGTTACATGTTGTTGTAAACGAACACAGATGATAGTACTAATAACACCGTTGATGTTTGGACGGAAAAGAAATCGATCTTGATTAAAAAATATATTTTAAAACGTTTTATTATAATTATTTACGCTTCGTCATGTTAGTATAGCCAACTGAAACTATAGCTTCATAAAAATTACATTACTTTACTAAAAAAAGCCGCAATGAAACATAAACAAAATCATTTGTTGCTCGAACGCACAGGTCAATGAACTGATGAGCGAAAGCACGGACGCGTGTAATTTTGTGTTTCATTACTGGTTTTCTTTAGTAATGTAATTTTTATGAAACTATAGTTTTATTTCGCTGTACTAACATATAATGTAAATAATGCTAATGAAACCTTTTAAAAATATGATTTCTTTTAATCAGGAACGATTTTTCTTCCGTCACAAGGTCAAAAGTGTCTTTAGTACTATCATCTGTCTTCGGTTTCAGAAGCGATCTCCTAACACCTAGTATGATGCTGAGACTTTTGAAATTATATTAGTATAAAATTTACATGAGCTATTCAGGTTTTGTTTGTTAGTTCAATTACAACTTACGTTTGAAGTTGTTGTTTTAACGTCTACTATGATTGGTGGAGTGATTATTACACGAGAGGGGAGTTTTTTAAAAGGGTATAATTGATAGTAGCGCAAGAGACCGCAATTCTTTATATTTGTGGCACGAGAACAGCGAAGCGTGAGATATAATTTTAAAGAATGGTATTACTTATTTTACTAAATTACTGGAGTCTACAACAATGTTTAATCTATCGTAGGATCGCATACTTTTTGGGTATGCAACTCCAAATTATATGGTGTAGTCTTGTTAAATTGAGTGATGTATCACTCTAAATAACTAGGCAATTACCATATAGTATTACATTCAATTTAGAAGATAGTATGGTAAATTAAAATATGGACTTTTTGCAGATTTATAAGAGTATGATCACACCATGAACCCATCTACAATTATCGTTATATTTCAACCAATTTAACAATACATCACACTTTATCTATTAGTAAAAACCGCATTAAAATCCGTTTATTAGTTTTTGACAGACAGAATTACAAGACGAAGCACTTTGTTTTATATTAAGTCAGAATGTTCAATCCCAGGCAGATGCTTATAAATCCAATATGAATAAATTCCTTGCTAGAAGTATTTTATGACGCAGGATCTAAATATGTTCTTAATGTACGCATTACTGAAAAGAAAAATAAACGTCAAGTATTTGTAAATAGCGAGTGCGAAAAACTATCTGTGTGTACATAACATTGAATTCTTAGGCGTTTTATTACTCTTGATAAGCAACGCAGAACAATGCGATTGCTTCGTGAATCTTAGGCATGAAATTAAAATGACGTCATTATATAGTCCACTGCTTTGGTTTGAAAAGGGATTACCTGGAAAGTATTCCAGGAGACTAGAAGAATGAATTCATAGATTTGGATATGGTATTTCCAAATTTCCATAGCCTCGTTGACGCAATTGTGCAGTTTCATTATAAAATATCATGAAAATAAAGTTTTTGTTCAGTATTTTCTAGATAGAATAAACCTTCTGAACTGGATGTAGAGAAATAGTTTTAACACTAAAGTCTCAATAATATAACTGCCTCGCTGGCGAAATTGTACAAATGTTCTCTTCATTAGTAGAGAAGCATCGTCAAGAGTGGAATAAACTTCTATTTGTTAGTAAACAGACGATGCTAATTTTTCGCAGTAACGTACATATTTTTAAGCGTTTATTAATACTTTTATGTTACATTTAACATATTGGTGCGAATGTACGATAAATCGGTATAAACCTATTTATGTCATCTATGTCAGCATCGGAACGTAAAGATTTTCATTTCATAATTACCTGTTAGATAAAAGGTAAGATAAATAGCAGTCTATTAACGTCCCACTGCTGGGCACAGGCCACTTAACTCATAGGGTTTTTAGAGCAAAGACCTACCATTCTGCTCCACTGCGTATTGCCAGGCAAAGTTACTAGTTTATTCAGTAACAGTAGTGTCACACAGAAATCAGGCGCTGGACCGACGGCTTAACGTGCTCTTCGACGCAAGGGGGTAGAGCAAACCTCCAACATTCCAACGTCAGACAAATACTGAGAATTTCTTAAGAGGAAACTCAATATCCAGAACCTCTTTATTTGTTACTCTCGCAAGAAGCCTCCAAGGCTTATGTCTTTTTCCCTTACCAATGGATTTGTCTCAAGGTAAATAAAATATAGGAAAAACATGTGGGTTTCAAACTTTTTTATTTACTATTTTGTTATATTGTAACTACATTGTATTTGAACAATCGGTCATATTAATAAAGAATTAATATTACTTTTTTATTGTTAACGATAAAATTTTAAGTGCGAACCTATACAATATAGTTAGTTTATATTGTAATTATTTAATGTATTTATTAATCGGAAAAGGTCTTTTAAACCCTTATCACCTTTGTTATGAAGTAAAAGTGTAAATCATAAAGATGGCAAGTTAATTACAACTCGATATAAATTATTGTAAATTAAATAGATTTTAATGAAATGTAAAATAGAGTAAACTGTTACTCTTATTGCAACATCAAAATGTTAAATTTCAAATGTACTTTAATTTAAATTTTTATATTTTGCGCAGTAAATAACCATTTTCCTTATAAAATTTTTTGAGTAAGTATATGTAGTGAAACCCCTGCGGTGACCTAAAAGTGTTTAAAATGAAATGGCTAGCTTAAGGGGCATTACCTGACAGGTTTTGTACCGATCTTAGTTGCAATATAAACATTAAAGTTTGCAATATGTTTCGTCATCGTCGTCGCTTCAACCGATGGACGTCCACTACCGGACATAGGTCTCACGTAATGACGTCCACAAGGCCTGATCTTCCGCCGCCTGGCTCCAGCTGCTACCCGCGACTCTCTTTATTTTATCGGTCCACCTTGTGGGGGGTCTGTCTACACTGCGCCATCCGGTAAGTAAGTAAGTAAGTAGCAGCCCATCAACGTCCCACTGCTGGGCACAGGCCTCCTCACTCCGAGGAGTGAGGGTTTTAAGAGCATAGACCCACCACGCTGCTCCACTGCGGATTGGCAGGCATAGTACACAAGTGCACTCTCTATTCCTTCACTCTCATAGTCCGATGTGACGGGAATCCGACACGACCGGAGAGAGATCAGGCGCAGGACCGACGGCGTAACGTGCTCTCCGAGGCACGGGGATGGATCACACCGCCAACTTCCCAACTTCGGGCAAATATTGAGAAAATCTTAATAGAAAACTCAATATTGATTTTTGAATTGGCCCGACCTGGGACTCGAACCGAGGACCCCATGTCTGTAGTCGAACATGCTAACCACTAGACCAACGAGGCAGTCGCCGTCCGGTGCAGGGTCGCTACTCCAGCACCTTCGGCCCCCAAGGTCCATCGGTCCTTCGGACTGTGTGCCCCGCCCATTGCCACTTCAGGTTCGCGATTCGTAAAACTATGTCGGTGACTTTGGTTCTACTACGGATCTCTTCATTTCTGATTCGATCACGTAAAGACGAGCATAGCCCTCTCCATCGCACGCTGAGTGACTCTGAGCTTTCGCATGAGGCTCATAGTCAGCGACCACGCCTCAGAACCGTAGGTCATCTCTGGCAAAACTCACGCACGTACACACCAGCAATATGTTTATGATATTGTAATTGAATTTATTCTTTGAAAAATGATAACGATAAATGTGGATTATAGGCTAAATTCACGTAGGAACACCTTACTATTAAAGCAATTAGGAGTATAAATTAGTAGTATTCCATTCTTATAAATAACAAGTAGTATTAAAAAATTATTTGCTAATTAACACTAACTTCTTTAACATACATACATAGGATCACGCCTTATTCCCAATGGGATAGGCAGGGACCATGTCCTTTTACTAGCCACGATCCATGCATATATCCTTCGCTTGTTTCATTTTCATTAAACCTTTCATACAAATTCGTCGGTTTAGAGTACTCTTGACCTGGCCCTTATTTAAAATGTCCTGGATTTGGTCCAGGAACGTTCGCCTTGATCTTCCCCTTCCAAATTTCGCATTCACTCTTGACTCATAAATCCTTTGTGTCAGTCTCCTTTCATTCATTCTCTCTACATGCCCAAACCATCTAAGCATATCTTTCTCAATTTTAGTCACTACATCTTCTTTTATACCACAACGTTCTTTTATCACACTATTTCTTACTTTGTCACTCAGTTTCAATCCACTCATACTTCTCAACGCTCTCATCTCTACCGCTAACTTCTTAAATAATAATTTTAAAGAAAGAAAGCCTTAAAACTTAACCTTTCAATACATACACATTCTACAATTTGTAGCTAAACATTTAATTTGACAAAAACAGTATTAACATCAAGTGTATTTTTAAACATATGTATTTGAACTTAAGTAAACTAATAATAAAATACTTATTATTTTATAAACAATTTAAAATTTGAATACGTTATTGAATTTATTAAAACAAGGTTTGTATCTTCGTATTACGCAACTTACGTATTACGGAAACTGCTCAATCGGTTTAGTTTACTTAGGACTTATGGCAGGTTTCATTTTTAGTTATATTTATTTTAGTCAAAAAATATATTTGTGCAGGAATTTTTATGTTAACCGACTTATCGTGTAACTGCAGTAACATGAGTAAGTAAGTAGCGGCCTATTAAAGTCCCACTGCTGGGTACAGGCCTAATCAATCATAGGAGAGAGAATATTTAGATCATAAACCCACCACGCTGCACAAATACGGATTGGCAGTCAGAGTACACAAGTGTCTGCGTTAACATAAGTGCACTCTTTATTCTTTCAGTCTCATAGTAGGATGTGACGGCACGAGTACGTAACACGAGGATGGAACACACCGCCAACTTCAGGCAAATACTGAGAATTTCAATCTCTCAATAATGAGAAAGTTAATCTTTATAATGAGCACTGTAAACAAATTTACTTAAACATTAAATAGATAGAGTCATGCTTTAAGTCACACATTAAAATTATCCAGACGCAGTTGCATAGATCAGCTAATAAGTAATAAACATGACAGAAAACTTTGTAAAATAATTACTTTGCACTCGCGTGAAGGTTACAGGCTTAACCTGGTACAATAGCTATCACTCACGTATAATATAGCATAAAGAGGCACACAGGGCATTACGAAAATGTATTAAAAGATAAAACCTTAACGTAAAGTAGGCTATTAATATAATTTGTAGCGTCGTAACCTTGTATTTTATGAGAAAAGTAGCTTTTCTTCGCGGTGTCATCCGCGTAGTTCCTGGAAAGAGAAATCCGTGTTGTGTCAATGCTTTTCCAGAGAAAGAAGTCTGCTAATCGCAAATTGTGCTGAAGATAAGTAAGTTTTATGGACTTAAACCCTCTTTCCCTTAAAGCCTAAGGTCCCATTGCAAAATTGCCACGTTCATATTGTATTGAATTGAAATATATTTTTGATGCTTGGATAACCAAGCATTATAAAATAGGGCAATATGTTTCGAACAATCGAACAATACCCAAAAAATAACTTGAAAAATTTAGCCTCAAAATTTATACCGTACACTACAATATGAACGTAGCAATTTTGCTGCGGGATCTTACACCTTTCTAATGAAACCGACTTACTATACATTGGATAGTTTTTAAGTCGGAGAAAAGGTAGACAGAGCTTTTGAGTTTCACAATCAATAAATTAAAATAATCTATATGTCACATAGATTAATGTAATTTATCGAGTTGTAACGAATGTGCCTGTATCTTATTTAATATTATAAGTTTTAAGTATCACATTAACACGTTTACTGCGCCATCATTTTCAAAAAACTTTCAGCTGGTGCTTTGGAGACCTAAAAGATCTCGTAAATAACTTACCCTTTCTTGCATTAGGGATCCAATCAGTTTCCTAAAAATACAGTTTTCAAGTTTCCAAGAGTATCTACTTGTTCCCTGGACTTATCAGAGAAGAGATTCTTTTGTGATACTTTATAGTCTCAATATAACCGACATTTGACGTACTTTTGTTTTGTTATCTCGGGATACGTTATTCTCTTTAGATTGAGTTTTTTTATATTCGTTATATCCTTTAAATGGAACGTTCGAATTTAGTAATTTAAAAAGTATTTTATAGGTTTTCAAGCGAATAAAAAATTATAAGCATTTTTATCTTAGTTTCTGCCTAATATCACTGTTAATATTATAAAGTGGAAAAGATTGTTTGTTTGATTGAGCGCGCACCTCTGAAGAACTACTAATTTGAATTGGAAAAGCATGTTAATATTTGATAGCCCATTTATAGAGGAAGGCTACAAGCTATATAAGATTACACCAGGACCATTACGAGCGCAGCATCAATGAGAAATATTGCATGAACGGGGAAAACTTATTATTGAGAGCGTCCGTTACGTGCACTGAGTTACCGGTTGAAGGTACGCTTAAATCGTGTGTAGCGGAATTATTCCTGTTAAAAAGTTCTAAAAAAAGGTTTATAATAGCATGTGTCTATCTATTAAAATTGACTCAATATGGCCGTTTTTATGTCAAATATATTTCTCTCTCTATTTCTAACTTGTCTTATGAGACGCAAATGAAGTTGCACGGGTCGACTAAAATCTAATGAATTTGACTTTAATGTTACAAATTTACAGCAGTTTCCACAGATAGATTAAATTTAATAAGTTAACTAACACGTTAAGTGTCACTCTATATCTTTTACATTAGTAGAAAAGTTATGGTATTGTTATAATCACCTGTTTTTAATGTGTTCAAGGTGAGACGGTCTTAATTACTACGTATAATTATTGTTAATTGAGACTTTAATTTATTTCCTTATAAAAATTAAGCGATTACGCTTCTAAGTTTTACTTTTAAAAAATAACAAAGATGGGAGATGTTTAAGTGTTTCAAATGTAACTGGTACCTAATATATTCAGAATGGCGGGTGCGCACTAGGAGGAGCGTTCAATACGCCAACGAATCGTGCAGACAATTTTACCAAGCTTTCAGGCCTGCATTGGGTAACGTCACATTCAGATTGACACAGATGACCACTGCCGGGCACAGGCCTCCTCACTCATAGGTAAAAGGTAACAAAAAGGTTAATAGCACCCCATTAACCTCACAGAGGTGGGCACAGGCCTCTTCACTGGTAGGAGAGAGCGTATTTATTGATTTAGAGCATAAACCTACTACGCTGCTCCACTGCGGGTTAGCAGGCATAGTACACAAGTGCACTCACTATTCCTTCACTCTCATAGGCCAAAGTGACAGAAATCCGACACAGCCGGAGAGAAATCAGGCGCAGAACCGACGGTTTAATGAGCTCTCCAAAGCACGGGGGTGGATCACACCGCCAACTTACCAAAGTCGGGCAAAATTGAGTAAATCTTAAAAGAAGAAAACTCAATATCGATTTTTGAATTGTCCCGACCTGGGACTCGAACCCAGGACCTCATGACTGTGACCGACCACACTAACCACTTGACTAATGAGGCAGTTTGGTGAGTGTCTATTCCGGAGGAAACCCCTGGATGCTATGACCGTGAGGCAGAACAAGACGACGCCGAGCACACTCTGAACAATGCGTCTTGATCAATAAAATAGGACGAGACGTGTCGTCACAAATAGTAGCCGCAGAGATGCTCAAAGAGCCAGATGTGTGGAGGTTAGTGGACTCCTTCTGTGAAGATGTTCTTCGCAAAAAGGAAACTGCCGAACAATCTGTGAGAGGGTTATTCCCACTCCCAGGGGTGTCAGTAGGTGGTAACTGAAATGCTGCTCCGCCTTCACGGGCTGTGAGGTCGTGAGCTGTCAAAGTGGGGTCGCTGAAGAAGAAAGAAGAACTTTTTTTCAAGGGCAGCACTGGTACGAGCCCAGTAGACGATGTTTTTCAACATTATCCTCCCGTTAAGGTATTTCAAACGAGGAAACAAAATTTCCACTGTGGTGTGAATCAATTCTAATATTTAACAACAGTATTTACAAATCACAGATTAACTAATTACACACTCAAGTAATCCCAATTAACATACTTTTAAATCATTAACAGCGTGTAGTCTTAATTTGCAAACACGTTTTAAATGTGTCTGTCGCATCTTTATATTTAAAACACAATTTTTTGCCTTTTTTAACTTTGAAAGCATCCAGGCGATGTTACCCAAGCCGGTTTTATATCGACGGTGAAAAGCAAACACGTAGTAATCCGCAAATCGTTGATTGTTCATGAGAACAGAAAAAGTATTCATGAAAGCAAAAAAATATATAACTTCTATTTTTATCTAGATTCATCATTTTTGGATAAAGTTAATATATATATTTTTTCAAGCGCTCAAGCGCTAACCTGTGAGCATGAATTTGTGTTCCGGTACGATGCTGTATGTAAACTGTCTCATTGGTCTAGTGGTCAGCATGCTCGACTACAGACATGAGGTCCTAGGTTCGAGTCCCGGGTCGGGCCAATTCAAAAGTCAATATTGACTTTTCTCTTGAGATTTTCTTAATATTTGCACGAAGTTGGGAAGTTGGCGGTGTGATCCACCCCCGTGCCTCGGAGAGCACGTTACGCCGTCGGTCCTGCGCCTGATCTCTCTCCGGTCGTATCAGATTCCCGTCACATCGGACTATGAGAGTGAAGGAATAGAGAGTGCACTTGTGTTCTATACCTGCCAATCCGCAGTGGAGCAGCGTGGTGAGTCTATGCTGTAAAAGCCCTCTCTCATATGAGTGAGGACGCCTGTGCTCAGCAGTGGGACGTTAATGGGCTGCTACTTACCTTACTGTTGATGACATTAAAGAACGACTTACAATCTAAAGTTACGAGGGTTCCTTCGCGACTTGTTCTGGGAAGAGCCCACAACAAACTCAGTCGGGTGTACGTTGGTTTTCTCATCATCATTACAATTAAGTTTATTATTGTTATTTAATATTATCTTCTAAGTAGTCTTTCAAATTATAGAATAATTTCTCAATTAGTCTTCTATTAATAAAAGGCTTCAATTTATTAAGAGGCACCTTCGTAACTTCTTCTGGGAGCTTGTTATAGAAACGCAAACCCGTGAATGAATTGTTAATTTTATGTAGCCTACTAGAATCACGTTCATATGCATTTGGCAAAAACGGTTTTATTTAATATTATTAAAAATTCTAAATATATTTACTTGTATAGATGATATTTTATTTAAAGCTAATGAAACTCTATTATTAAATACTCACATACGATTAAAAATTTACACTTTTAAAACACTTCACATAAACTTTATCATACAATAAGAAACTCGCGCCAAAACCGGATCACCTGTTATACAAATCGCAACGCTGCACTGTGCGATGGACGGTGTGTAACTAACTGAAGTGCTATTCAAACACTCCGTGAGAGCTGTTGCAATATTAAGTATTGAAAAGGTAAACTATGTAATCAAACAAATAGATGTTGCTCTTTCGACTCTTGAATATATCTATTACCTATTTAGATTACGGCCTAGTTTCGAAATAAATGCAAAACTGTTTTACAGATACGTAAAAGTCATCGATCTTTTTGATGTCTACTTTCACTTTCAATTTAAACTAAAAGCTTACTGTTCTTTGTAACGGTACCATTGTTTTTATATAGAAAGCTAAATCTCGAAGATTTCCACCACATAATTCCCTATTTTAATTGCAATATCCGTTATTTCTAGCAACAAATTGCATATCTTCACCTGAACATTCGAAAATGTAATTAAAATCGATCTTGCTGTTTATGAATAATTTCGTTACAGACTCAGCTACAAAAAATATGTGGGAGATGTTGCAATATTAGTAGTAGATACCGACAGTGGAAAGTCTACTAAATCAGAATATAGATTTATTTTCGTTAACATAAAAGTATTATTTCACTATTATTCATTTTCTAATCAATATACAGGTTTAACTTTACAACAAATATATATCTAACTAATACATTTTAATATTCAGATACAGTAGTTGGACATATGGTATCGCGGAATTTTTTTTATTTATATATGTACCAAAACAAATAAAACAGTACATTAATATTTGGTATACATAGGACAACTTATCTCTAAAAAGAAATCTCTTCCAGAGGCCCTTAAATATGGGAGAGTACATTGTAACATGTGCGAAAGATACAAAGAAAAATTAATAATAAGCTTTAACTTTATACATACTTAATGACTACTACTAATACTCCCAGCAAACATAAGACAGCAAAATAATTTAAAAAATTCAAACATGATGTCGCAGAACATTACCTCCCCCAAGTCACGCTGTAAGAGAAGATATTATTATAAAAGTATGTATATATGTATGTATATTTTAGTAAGGTATTATATTAAATATGTACTTTATTTATTATTAGTATGTATGATCTCTTTATACACCATCCAGCTACTTTTGCTCATTTTCCTTCTCCTGAAGGTCGTCTAGAAGAAATCGCTGACTAGCGATAAGACCGCCTTTTGTACCATTTATTTAAATAAGCCACGTGCAATCATAATTTATTATTGTGTTTTTGAGGTGTACAATAAAGAGTATTATTATTATTAATAACTACAAGCTAACTTAAATAAGTATCGAAAACAAAATAAACTATAATTATAACCGATAAGTATATTATATACATAAACATACATATACGTAAATACACATACAAGCTGAAAGCGCGACTTCGTCTGCATTGAAATTTTTTTTCCATAGATTGAATGGGTAACATTTTCATTAATTTAACAAACGTATAAATACTTCGATGTTATTTGCCATGTATTACTGCCTCATTGGTCCAGTGTGCATAGAGAGTGCACTTGTGTACTATGCCTGCCAATCCGCAGTGGAGCAGCGTGGTGGGTCTATGCTCTAATAACCCTCGCTCCTCAGAGTGAGGAGACCTGTGCCCAGCAGTGGGACGTTAAAGGTTTGCTACTTACTTACTGCAAAGAGCTTATAGTCCTTTTTCAGGCTCAAGATTATAGCTGTAACAAAGTTCAATTAATTTCATAAAATCCGTTCTTAGCTGACCTCTACTCGGCAAAAGGAATATTCCTACTAAATTTCAAGTCTCTACGCCTTGTAGTTCCAGAGATATCGTGATGAGTTAACAGTTAACATCCACGCAACCCCCCTTGCAGGTGGAATTTCGTAAAATCCGTTCTTAGCTGACTTCTACTCGGCAAAAGGAACATTCCTACACAAATTTCAAGTCTCTACGCCTTATGTGATGAGTCAATAGTTAACACCCCCGCAACCCCCCTTACGGGTGGAATTTCGTAATATCCGTTCTTAGCTGACCTCTACTTGGCAAAATGAATATTTCTACCAAATTTCGAGTCTCTACACCTTATGATTCCAGAGATATCGTGATGAGTCAATAGTTTACACCCCGCAACCCCCCTTACGGGTGGAATTACGAAAAATCCGATCTTAGCTGACCTCTACTCGTCAAAAGGAATAATCTTACTAAATTTCAAGTTCCTTCGCCTTATAGTTCCAGAGAAATCGTGTTGAGCCAATAGATACCTGGATATCTCTTTTATATATATAGATTTAAATGCTGCGATAAATAGTTATAATGTCAAGTAATGGAGAGACGTTGCTTAACCTTGACTTTAAAAGAAACATTACGGAATTTATTTCTGAGATTTTCAGGTAGGGTATTCCAAGGACGTGAAGCAAGAACATTAAAAGATTTACCATAGAAGCATGTGTTATGTGAAAGTATGTCAAGCGATCTTAGAGAAAGGCATGATCGCATTGGTCTAGTTCTGGATGAGCAAGGCTTAAAACGCTAAAGTAGGTAGTTTGGAGAAGAGTTTTCGAAGATATTGTGAAGCAGGGTAAGGGTGTGCAAATTCGGGCGAAGTCTTTTTTTTTAATTGCTGACAGTTTAGCGCTTGACTGTGATCTCACCTGATGGTAAGTGATGATACAGTCTAAGATGGAAGCGCGCTAATCTGTTAAGAGGCGATATACCCCTTACGGTTTCTACACAGCATCGTTTTTGCTGGTAGGGTGGTAACTAGCCACGGCCGTTTTTGCTGGTAGGGTGGTAACTAGCCACGGCCGAAGCCTCCCACCAGTCCAG